>JAQIXA010001636.1:0-23070 GCA_034699045.1 Nanhermannia cf. coronata Gr-Ori-00579
TTTGTACGTGTTTAATAGGAAATCTGTACCAGAGCAAAAATTTTGATTTTTTTAAATTTCAAATTACTTATTTCCCTACCTATGCTAATATATGTTTCTACGTTACTTGTGTGAAACGTTCTTTGACTTTGTATTTAGATTTTGAACAAAAAATCGGGCACTATAGCTCCTTTTTATGCACTAGTAAGCAAATGATTCTTTGTTGGGTAAAACAGATCCCTAAAATCCTGTTTTTTTTGTGTCAATGCGGGTTTATAGCTTACTTGTTCTTTGATCCATAGAATTGGTCGGGAGCATCAGTAAATTCATATTTGGATTTTGAATCCCAATAACAGACATTTTTCTTTCATCTATAAATTGATCCACTGCGATTGAGATTGTTGCATGAGTCGTTTGTATTATCTTTCCACCACCATCACCATCAACACCGAAATCTTGATCCAAATCCTGCTGATCATCATCTTGGTCTTGGTCACAGGAGATCGATACTGCTGTATTATTTATAGAATTTGGTCTCAAAGTCTCAGACTTTTGTTGTGCTATGGGTACTGTCGTATGAGTTTGTGTATTATCCGACTCATCACCGTCTTCATTCATCACTTCTGATGAGGCTATCGGGACATTATTGTTTGTGATAAACGCCGAATGTTCTTCCTTTGTTATACTTAAGTAGAAGCAAATATCGGATTTTTTCATTATATGTCTTGGTCCCGGATTTAGGAGAATTGTGTCTTCGTAGAATTCAGGTAGTTTTGCAGGTCTGGAAAAATTTAAAACGCCTTGGTAGGTTAGGTACTGTATTTTTATAATTTAATGACTTTGAATAATTGTATCACTAACCTTACGCCGACTAGGCAAACGCCGTACTTTCTCTATTGAAATGAAAGTTATAAATTTAATTTGGATTTTTACATTATTTATTTATATTTGGCCTGCATGAAGGTACCCTATACTTACATGAGAATGAAATGAAGCATAAGTAAATGATTTGCCTTCATACTCTCCAAAAAATTTCGAATCCCCCAATCGTATGTGATAAATCTCATTGCCAGAACCTGTATAAAATTATAATCCAGTTGGAAATGCATAAAATATTCTTAATCAACTCACATTTCCCATAAAGACGTTGCCACTCTTCTTTACTCGTTTCTCCCTCTCTAAAAAAATGCAAAAACAAAAAAAATCAGCAAAGATTTAAATACCTAGAGAGCCTTAAGAGAGTTAGTTTCAGTTTCTATTTCACTCTGTATCTGCTTTACAATGCAATTTTGATTTATCTTTTGATTTTACAAGGGAGCAGACCTTGGTGTAATTTCTGGACAGCTTTGATACAAAATACATATATATAAGCTTTATCATAGAAAATTTTCTAAATGCCAAGGTTTGTTTTGTGACTCGACAAGAGCTTATAAGAAATAGCATTTGAATTTGAAATCGAATTTGAAATTTCGAGTTTAGCAATAGTATTTCTTATTAGATTTTGGTCACTCTGGAAAAAACCGCTATGATTCGAATATTCATCAAATTGATGAAATTGACATTAATTTTGTGATAGGAAATAGACAAAAAAATGTCTTCGTTTTTTGGGTTTACTATGATAGATCGTTTTTGCACTTTGTTATATTCAATCATTCAAATTTCAGGGCTATAACAATACGGTAATCAACAATACATGTTTCCTTGCTACTATTATCTAAAATTTGTAATTTTAAATGAGAAAAATCCTCACCTGCCCCTCGAAGTGTGCAGTAAAAGTGTAACCAAAGTAGATGTTCCAGGAAAAAGACAATTATTCGAGAGTAGGGCGTATTTGAACTCATCCTCGCATACAACTAGAATAGAGATTAAATAGAAAATAGACAGATTAGAGATTCGAATATTTAGTTCGAGTAGCAGTAGGGTATTAAGTTTCCTGATAAAAAATCAATTCCTTTCAAGTCAAAGGTCAAAGATCATGAATCATGAAATTCAATACCAAATACAACTAACCTACTCCACTTACATAATATGTAAAAGTTCTATGTAAGAACTTACCATGCTCTGCGAAACGAACGTGTAATTTATTTTCTGGTCTGAAAACTTTAAATAAGGATAAATAAGTATAATATGTAATGTAAGTAAATTTTCGAACATTTCTCATTTAAATTTGAGTAAGTATATGGTTGAATAATTACTTTGAAGGTACTGTGGAACACTGTTAAAACAATTTGATCATTATAACTACTATCAAGATAATTATATTTTATGACTTGATATACCTAGGAGCATAATCCTTGACTGCCCAACTTCTAAGAATCGTGTGTTCGTCAGCTGCAGTTTTGTCTGAAAATAGATACAAAATTATATATATGGTAAAAGTTTCAAAAAATTTGAAAATAAGCTTTATAAAAATC
Source organism: Nanhermannia cf. coronata Gr-Ori-00579 (assembly GCA_034699045.1). Lineage (NCBI taxonomy): Eukaryota > Metazoa > Arthropoda > Arachnida > Sarcoptiformes > Nanhermanniidae > Nanhermannia > Nanhermannia cf. coronata Gr-Ori-00579. The sequence goes on from JAQIXA010001636.1 coordinate 2,394, forward strand.
AGATCAGAATCTGATTAGTATCTAATATATCTGTAAAATAATCAGATTTGTATCTTTCACGTCTTTCATAGTGTATTTAAGCTCCTTAAATAGCTAGGTTTTATATATTCTAGCCAAATCTTGGGCGAATTCCTTATAAATAGTTAATACAAAGGTCAAAATCAAAATCTTGTGTTTTAAAAGTGAATTATATTATACAATCAGTAATACTGATACCTATAAGTCAAAACCAAAACTTAGGTTTAAAATTTCACTACTAATAGTACTAACATAGTACCAACAGTACTTGGACTAGGTAGCAAAATCCTTTTAAATTATTCATTTGAATTGTCTAGTCGAGTTTAGGTTTAATAGACACTATAAAATATGAAAATATACTATCTGTAGTATGTATATTTACTTACCAGCATAATTTCTTGCAGCTAAGATGAAACAGGCTTCAGCTTCACCTATAAAATAAAGTTAAATTTTATTAAAATTTTAAAAGGATAATAAAAGTAAATTTGTTTACCCATTCTAGCTCTAATTAGATCCGCATCTTTTAAACAACTACCCTGAATATATATGACCCTACAAACAAGCACAAAGGAGAATATATAAATTAATCCATTTAAATACACTAATCTTTGAATTATACTCCGCGTAAATTATAAATTATAAAAGAAAATTACCTTTGTGCCCAAATGGGAACTTGTAGTACTACATTTCAAATAGTATTTTATAAATTTATTTATGATAAATTAATATATAGTATATAAATATATTAGTTTTACGAACTCATTCGCATTGTAGGATCCAGTTCCATAGGGGATAAAAGTACTACGTAGAAATCCTAAATTACAAATTTCAAATTCCCAATTTTAATTGAATTAATTTTAATATCAGTAGTAAAGTAGATAACAATCCTAATCCTACATAATATCCAAGTTTATAGGCATCTGTATCTATATATGTAGGTACTTGTACTGTACATATAAGTACTAGGTAATATAGCATTTGGGAATAGTTTAATAATCAAGAGAAACAAGATAAATAAAGAATATAAATAAAAGTGAAAGCTTGCTTTCACCACTATCTTGTTTCTGCTTAATTTGAATTTATTAGAATTTCACTACTTCTACTGATATTTACTTTGTGAATATAAGTAAGTATATACTGCCTTACTAATAGGATTTTGAACCTAGTTTTGAATAATTGAACAGTTTCTCACCTGAAGTAAAGGATGTGCATAAAATTCATTTAAAAAGTCCATAATAGTGTCTGCATGTAATGTTGTGGAACAAACCACTACATGATCTATATAAAAATTACAAAAAAATATAGAAGATTTTATAGAAAAATTGAATTGTACATTTGAATTGTACATAGAACTTACGTTCATTATGAGCTCTATGAGATGAATAACTTCCGCCTAATTTTTGTCTTTCCATCCAAGTGAACGCTAATTGTTCGAATTGTGTGGGAAGCACTATAAGTGCTATACATATCATTGCGACCATGAAAAGTTGTGATGGCCAGATATCTGCAATTCAAGTACTTCATTAAGACCTTTGAAATATTGACTGTTGAATATCTAGTATCTTTTATGAAAATTTTAGCATTTATTTTATCTATGTAGCCCAATAGATTCAATCTAAAAGGTATGAAAAATGGATCATTTTCTTAAAATCATGATTTTTTTCAATAAAAAGGTCATTACAGATATATTGCATATAAATTTCTAAAATTTTGGAATATACAATTAGCAAAGACAGTAGAAATTTTCCAATAAAATATTTTTTATGCGAAATTTATGCAAATTGAGTTATTTCCAGGTAGGTATTTTCATTTATAATTTCAGTTATCAGTCTTTTATTTTGGAAATATTAATATTAAGCAGTTTGAATAATTATACCTGGAACATAATCTCCGTAACCAACCTAAAAATAATAAAATTTTGAAGAATAGTTTTGAGTTTTTAAAAAAGTAAGAGAAAGCTCTGCTTACCGTGGAAAAAGTAACTACAACAAAATAAAAGGCTTGAAATAACGACATTCTCCTGAAAATTCCAAAAAAAATTATTTTAAAATATGGTATATATAAGGTATTTGAGATATTTTACAAACCTATGACCAGCACGTTGAAAATGTTGTACTCCACAGACACCTAAAAATAGATTTATTTCACACATCATTGCATCAGTCTGAATTTTGAATAGTATCTTGTGGCTTGTAGTTATGTATTTTAGAATTTTATGTGAAACTCACTTGTAAATACTAGACATAGAAGAGTGACTGAAATATAAATTGAATTTAAAATATAATTAGATTGATTTGAAGAAAGTGGAAATTCATTTTTTTCAAATAGGCACATACACCAATATCTGTACTAGTAGATATACAGTGCTATCCAAAAGTAAGAATTTTGGTAATATACGAGTCATATTTTGAAACCTGCCTCGTAAGGTTTCTAAGATAAAAATTTCAGTTGAATTTTTCATGATATTTATGAGTCAAAATTTAAATCGAGATATTGAAATCAAAACCAAATATTTCAAATTCTTAGGAGATTTAGCATTCAATCTTTCTATATTTACTCGTGCCTGGTAATACCCTATCTCAGTTTATTTTACCAGTTTTGGAGACGTATTGCACTCACTGGTGTCAAATATTTTTTATAAATATCCTTATTTCTGAATTACACTGTACTAGTATAATATAGGTATGCATATTATGTAGTTTGTTACCTGAAAGTATAAAGAGCTGCTGTGATAAAGCTGATTGTGACCTACGTACAAAGTATAGATATACAAAAATTTACATTACATTTCCCAGACATAGTTATTTTTGACTATTTATTTACCTTTGCATTGCTCTATGCAGGTCATTAAATGTGTGCTCCAAAGCATATTTAGCTAACCTAAATTGAGGTAATAAATTGTAGTTTTATTTTCTAAAATATTCTCTATTGAGAAATATCATTGTCTTACCAAGCATTTAGAAAAACAGGAACGAATAAATTTATCAATGGAGGATATAATAGAGTGCCTATAAATGGTATTGTTGTAACCAGTTCTAGCGCAAATCTCCTTGTTAAAATTTGTTGAAATATATTGCCCTATAAAAAGTCAAATTTTAGCTTATATATAGATACTAGAGATACTTAAGTTTAAAGGGCTCATTTAAATATCCTACTACTATGTATTGATATTGATAGTCTTATTTTAATAATTATCCAATTAGTTTGATGTTAGAGTGGAAGTTGGAACTTGGAACATCAAAGATGTAGTGAAAACCTCAATAATGTAGGCTTATGTAAATAATTAAGGATCTTATTTATAAAACAATATCTTGGAAAATGATAGTAAGATAGAAAGAACAAGGGTACTTAATTAGACCATAACAAGTACATGCACAGGACTGTATAATTACACTTAACCTCAATCTGAATCCCAACTCAGAATTTGTTTGAAACTTTCCCTATCTAATACTATACTAAAAAAATTCATACTTTATTCTTATCCTTACTAGGTACTATAGATAATACAAACATATTTATAACGTTAATAAGGTATGTATTGTACGTACATATAAACTTAAAATACATTTTGCTTCAAATATTTCTTATAATAAGCTCTAAACTTATCAGTAATAGGAATAGGAATTATTGACTTTTATCCTTAGTGAAATTAGTACCTAGGTATTAACTACTATGCCAATCAGTTAGGCAATAAGTAGGTTTTACTCTTTGATCTTTGGAAAATTCTAAGAAAGTTTTTGAAGTTTGACAAAATTTCTATTTGATGTTATATTTAAGATTGTCCAACTGATACTTCAAGTATATACTTTTAGTATTATCAGTATAATTAGGATAAATTGTGGTAGGATATTAAATATGGTAACTTAATTGAAAGTTATTTTACCTTGTAATTTAGGTATAGTAGTAGAATTGTTTCCGTAAAGCTGATAAATGCGAGTATGATATGAATTATCCAAAGTTCTACTGGTCGATGGACCCAAACAATTGCTAAAATACAAAGTAAATAATCCTACAGATAAAGTATCTACATAGATAGACCGATTTTAAAAATTACCTTCCCAATTTATGACTGGATTTTCTAAAAATTCTTCATCAGTCAGATTTAAAGCAGCTAGATAGCTTGACTTATCAGAAATTGGACAACCATGACACTATCAATAAGAAAATAGGAGAAAAATTAAGAAATTAAGAGAATAAGAAAATTTGAGATTTTCTCACGGTTGTAAACGTGGGATCGTCGTCCATTATAACTCGAATAATGTACAGTATACAGGTTAGTAGTTTAAGGCAAAATCTTAGGATCCTAATTCGAAGTGAGGACCGTTGGTTCTTGAAGAAAAATATGTGAAGTCGTTCTTTGATTGTGTTCTCGTTTACGTAATATTCAACTCGTACTCTAATTTACAAAAGAATTGATAAATATCCATTTTTCAAGACTATTCTAAAATTAACATTTTTCTGTACATTTAAAATGATGGCAAACTTAAAATTAAAATTATAATTAACAAAATTTTAATCAATAAAGTCCAGATTTTGTAATTGATTTTGAATAATGTAGAGTATGTATCAAATGATAGGAAATATAAAATATGAATTTTCTATTTATAATAAACAATTGAATAAGTTTACGAGTTCAAAAGTCTACTCGAAAGTCGAAAATAGTAGGTGGTATATCAGACGTCTCAAGTAGTATAAAATCGATGAAAATTTTTGAGTTTTTCAAACTAAAAGTACCTTATTTATACTTATGCATGTATAAAAATACATAAATACTATTAACGATAAGTACCTTATTTATATATTATATACCTAGTAAATACCCTTCCCATAAATAAATGAAAATTGAGAATACATTTAAAAGATAAGTGCTCTTAAAAGTTTTTGAAATTGAATCACTTGCTATCAATTATCAATCAATTGTAGCCTACCTATCTGTTTCAGTACAATTGTTCAATTTTGAATAAATATATTCAATTCTTTGAAGAACTTTTTACATAATTATTTTCGGCACCATACTATAGTAGTAGTAGATACTTACGATTAGTACTTACATAAGTATTCAGTAGTTTATACTATAAGTATTTTATAAAGTATGGGTATTGTCAGTAACAGACAAAAAGAAACTTGTCTCATTCTCAGTCAGACAACTGTATTTAATCTCGTTTTTTCAATTCGTTTGGCTGACCAATAACAATACATTAAAAATTAATGTAAGCACCCTATTCAAGTTTGAGACATTAAATAATTTCTAAAGTTCAAGTTTCAGTTTGAAGTTGTAAATTAAAATCTTTCAACTTTCACTCGACTCAAAGTACTGCAGTAGTACCTAGTACTAATTTAGTAACATTTAAATGTGAAACGAACCATGACTCTACTTGATACACAGCTTATTATGCTACCAGTAGCACAATATACTAGTATTTAAGTACTTTAGTAAAATACTGTATTACATTACGCTTTTACTCGGATTTTATTTGAAAAATGTTTTTTCAACAATTTAATATTTAATTTAATAATGGTTTGGGGGGTTCTGTCAATCTTTTTACATTACATTCCTTTTTGCCATATTGCATTTAGAATTCTCGTAAATATAAATTTCACTATTATAGCATATGCCTTGTAAAAACTTGGCTTCTACACTTTTTAGCCTATCCTATACTTATAGGATATTTTTTTTTATTTAATTTAACTCAACTATGTATTGTAGTAGGTACTAGATAAATTATATGCATTGACTGAGCTCAGTTTATTTTATTAGCATAATTCTACTGCCAAATGAGCTTATCATAATGTATATTTTTGAAAATATATACTCGCAAAAAATAGTAGGTACTTAAAATTTAAATAATTTACCTCATATAAATAGTAACTTGAGATTTGGATTTAATTTCTTTAAAAATATGTAGCAGATAGGTACAAGGTACATGTTAAAAATTACAGTTACAAATGCCTTAAAGCATGACTTTACAGAGCTTTTTGACTAATTAAACCATTTTTTTGCTTTCTTTCTTGTCAAAAATTCCCTTTAAAAAGAAAAAAAGTAGAGAGTTTTAAAAAATTGCAAATTCTGCTAAATGTTACTAACTTTGTGACAAAAATCTTTTGATTAATCCCTTGATTAATAATTGCTAGAATCAAGTTACTTTTATCTTTAAAAATTCTTATGCAAAATTATGCTTAAAAAGAATTTAATAAATCTTATGGTAGGTCCTTACTAAACTTGTACGAGTATTATAGTCCCCAAAAATATGCGATTTAAGAAAGTTTTCTATCAAATTATTTCTTTCCGGTTTTTGGCTATAAAATAGGTAGTAGTTAAATTATTATCCAATAAACGGCAATAAAATCTAAAACTCATTCAAATCACTAGTAAAGTAAATGGATCGAAATTTACATTCTCAACTTGGTTAATTACCAAATTCAAATACTGAAACATTCAAATCGAATGAAATTTTCTTTGTAAAGTCCTACTTATAGTAGGCATATACTGAATACTGAAAGTATACTTTAGTATTAATAGGTAATAGATTTCAGTGGTTTAACATTCAAATTTATTCCGTTTCCTCATTTCTATTCACGGAATTAAATTAAATTACATTACAAAACTACTTACTTGCTGAATACAGAATTAAATTATGTGTATTTCCTTGCAATTAAATCCTTTTTGAGAATACTTTGAACATCACATTGTTCTATAACTAATAGTAAGTAAGAGTAAGAACTAGCTAGTAATGTTCTAAACATTTTGATATAGGTCAAACAGAGAGAAAATTTTATTATTATTCAACTCTAGTTAGTTTTTATACCCTTGAGCTATTTGCAGTTAATATACTTAATACTTGCACGAAGTATACTTCAGTTCAGTATATGGTACTAGGGACTAAGGATGTGTTTTAAGACTTTTGGGCTTTTCTCATTTGATTTGAAACTTGATATATGTATGTGGGCTTTATGTTGGGCAAACATTAGAGGAGGGTATTAGTGAATGAAAGGTGAAAGTTGATGAAAGTTTACTAAACCTTAAAAACCACAAAAATCTTCAATTTATATTAATTGTATAATAACATTAGTTACTAGTACCTTTTGTTAAAGGCCATGTGAGACTGGAAATCTCAAATATTTTAGGAATTTTTAAGATCGTATATTTAAACTCTCAAATAATGATTAACTTGAACTTTATGGATACAACTAGAAGGTACAAACAGTAACTAACGATTACAAAATAGCAAAATAACTAGGAATTGACTTTGACTTTGAATGTACATTACATATATATAAGTATACCTAATTGTAATTGAAATTATATTAAGTATGCTTTAGTATTAATAGGTAATAGATTTCAGTGGTTTAACATTTCAGTGGTATATTAGAGTTAATATACGCATAGGCCAGATAGGAAAGGTACGTTTTGAGTTTTGAGTACCCTACTCGTAAATACAGTACGAATATACACAAAGTTTATTTTAAAAAATTCTAGTCTTTGACGATTACAGTTGCTGATTGATTTTGAAAACTTACAAAATGACCTTTAGATACTCGTGACGTGACTCGTAGATACCTAAATAGCCTTACATATTATACCTATAACTTATCTTATATAGGATCAGAACTTTCTCAAAATTGAATTTGGTAGATTCTCATAGGTTATACGGCTTTTCAAATAAGAATCCAATTTTGAATAGGTTTTTTGAAAACTTTCAATATAGAACAGGCTTAACATGTTCCTTTTCGTTTATCTTTGTTATGCAAATTGACTTAAATTTTGTAAGTTTGCCATCATTTTCTACTTGACATTCGACCAATCTTATAGCAAGTAATAAGTTATAGATAATTTCAGTTTGTAATCCAAAAAAATTCAACTGACCTATCATCGTCTTTCTCATCAAATCTGATTGAACTTCGGCTCATACTCAACTCGCTAAATGCCGCCAAACTACGACTTGGCTTCCTCAACCTTCTCAATCCTGATGCTGAAGATTTCTTCAAAAAGTGCATCCGAAGTTTCTCATCATTTTCGTCAGCCTCGGCAGAGTCACTTCGTTGTGAACTCGTCTTCCTCGTAAAGCCTTCAAAACCTTCAATCCCACTGTTATCCATATTTAATCCTTGCGGAGTTACACTGTAGAAAATAATCTCCTTTCAGACTCGAAAAAATCTCAAATCAAAGAAAAGTCTGCTCTACTTATATCAGTAGTAGGGTATTATCTATAGTCGTATAAATAGTAAAGCTGTCAAAGGGATTTATACAACACTCGAGAGTATTATACACAACCAGAACCAGAAATCCAGATATAAACATAAAAAACTTCAAAGAACCAAAAGAAAATACTATTTATATTTCAAGGTATAAAATCATAACCTTTAAACAACTCTCACAAATTCTCAAACAAGTTTACAATTTGGCAATTCCTTTCAAATTTCTTTTACACTGACAATAAATAAACCACACTTATATTGGTAGATACTATAGGATCCATAGTAGTGCATAGTATCGTAGTACTTTCGAAATTGAGACCTTTGAAAAAAGTAAATTGAGTTGACACTAACAAAGATCAGAACATTTCTAAACCTCTAAATTACTGATACAAAAAACAGTTCGTATTCGAAATTCGAATGCCAAACCAATGGTTAATGTCCAAGGCAGGTAACTCTCTCAAATCCAATTATTATTACTTTTTAAAAAGCTCATTTACCAAGCTTTTTAGAGTCTGCAAGTATATATAGACAATAATAAGTAATAAGTTAAGCAAAAAAATAACAACTCGGTCCAAGTCTAATAAAAGTTCTAGTTCTAATTAAGTTTCACCTCACATGCTGTATATGTCACTGGGTGAAAAGAAATTCACTTGGACTTGAAAGGAAAGTCCCCCGCTGATACCATACCATTATCTACTATTATGTTGAACCATGTATAGTTTTCTTTTTACAAGCATTTCATTTTATCAAAAAACTATCACCATTATCACTTCACTATAGAACTATCAGTATAGGTATAAGTATAAGTATGTAGGTAATCATTACATCAGCAGTTTACTTGTTTGCAGTTTGCTTTCTTTCGGTTTATAAATCATGTGTTCATTCACATAAATTACCTAGTCTACTATTAGGTCTAGTAGTATTGATATAACAATGACTATTTCATTTTATGCACTGGCACTGATACTGATGGTAAGATGCTATAAATGTACACCTCAATTTATTATCGTAATATCAGTATATTCAATGTACAATGTAAATACCTATGTAGGTTTGTAGGTAAGTACTGATATTAAGTTTTAAATTTTCTTTCACTAGCCTTATGTAATACACTGTATTACTAGGTATTAATATATACTATAGCCCAGCCATGTTTTGCGTAGTATTGATTAGATGCTTATGCACTCTTCGGCTAGAAAAGTGGGACTGAAATGGAAGAATTTTGAGAATAGGGTTTTACTAGCAAAAACTAATACTAAAAATCTACTACCCGAATCCCCGAATGGTTTTATTCCAGTAACATACTTTCCCCAAGTACAGATATATAGCCTTAAAGTACCAGTACCTACCTATTAGATAAAATACAGCTAGTAATAGTAATACACCAATGCAATGGTTGAACTAGTAGTTGTATAAAGTAGGTATATACATATCACATTGAAAAAGGAAATGGGATAGAAGTTCAAATTCAAGCATAAGATACGCATTCTTATATATCCCATTCTCATACTCCAGTGAATCTCCAGTGAATTCGAAATTTGGTCATAAGACTTAGTCTTAAACACCAGCATAAAAATATACTCATTTTACCAATCTTGTACTAAAGCTCAAGAAGCTCAAAAATAATAATTCTCTTTGAGGTTAAACTTTCTCTTTTTTCTTGTATATTTATTTCAGCTATGAAAAGCCCAATTTTTGACATCAATTTTTCAGCAATTTACTAGTAAAAGCTCTGGGATATTCATTCGAACCGGCTCTGAAAAATTTAGTTTTTTCATTAATTTTGCTTGTAAATTTGAATCCAAATTTACATTGGAAATGATGCACCACCAACAGAAGAATCTATAGTTTATAGTCAGATCTTAAATACATAAATTTATTTCGGCTTTTTCATTTCAATTTCCATTTCCATTTACAAAAGAAATGTGTGTTAATGCAGATAACCTAGTACTTTTTATCAGGATAGATAAGTCTCACATGGATTCAAAGGCTACTTTGAAAAAGGAAAGATGTGTAATTATACATGTAATTAATTATTGTCAATTGAAGTACTACAGCTCCTCGTAAGTAAAAGTACATACACTTTATCTGATAAAAATAGAGTCGAGAACAAAAAGGAAAGTTTGGCCATTTTTGTATCTGCAATAAAAGTTGAAGTTGAAAGTTTTTTTTTTACAGTATAGTGGCGCAGTGACAAAGAGAGAATTGAATTCTATTTTATATTTTATACTTTTGGGATTTTGGTGGTCGTTTTTTATACCTATAGAAAATTGTACAAGGTATTATCGTACATATATACATTGTCCATGTATGTACATATCTTATTCAAGTCCCATAGCCACACCTTACAATTAAACTGTGCCTACATAACTAGTATTACTAGGTCGAAATCTAAATTTAATTTAAAATTATACTCTACTATAATACTGTGTATGTATTATGTATTCAGTATGTAGGCGATATTGCATATTAGTAAATTGCGATTTCAATAGTTCCTGTTCAAATACTACTATTACTAAAAATAAATGCCCAAGTACATATATAGGCTTAGGTTTAGGTATAGGTTTAAGTAATGGTATTTATGTGCTATTTTATTTATCTTTCCTTAATATCTAGAGTAGAAAACACGCTAGCTAAATATTCTTTCTCTAATTCTAGAGAAAATTCTACACTTTAGGCCACGAAATGTAAGAATATTTTACACTTTTAAATACCCTAAGGGCAAAGAAATATTCTTAAAAGTGCATTACAAGTATGTATAAGCATACAGAGCTCTACAAAAATTCGAATATAAGTAGGGTATGGTAAGTTACATATAATAGAAACCTTTCTGTAAACCTAATACTCTGTAAATTGCAAATTTAAACTGATTAAAATTTAAAATTTTTGAACTCGATTTTCTGAATTAAAAAGCAGCCTTAAAAGACACTTTAATGACTAAACTCAAATACAATATTTTTCGTAATATTTTTATATATATTTTATGCTAAGGAACTAGAACTATGGGTCTTTTGCATTTTTTGAATTGAATTTGAACCAAATTGAAGAATTTGTAAACCTCAAAACCCTTATGAGATATAATTTACTAGCAATTTCTAAAGATGTTATTTTTTCACAGTTTTCTCAAAAAATAAAATAAAACTTTTGAATAGCACTTTATCTAGTGTATATTCAAGTTAGATGGAAAATTCATAAAATTCATAAAATTCCTTGAGAAATAACTAGTTTAATCGTACACTTAAGGGCACAAAACATTTCATTCACCATTAAACATAGATAAGTATTCATAATACTGATAGTAAGATTACTAGTAGACTTTCTCCAGAAACTTTCTCCAGAGCCGTCAAAAATTTATTTTATATAGTGAATATAATGTTAAATAATAATAATAAAGTAGGCTGTATCAGTAGCTATAGACCTAGATATATATCAGTTAATTTGGCATATCAGTAATGGGTTAATAAATTAAGTATATCTAAAGAGAATAATTTGGAAGTTTATTAGTGAGAATATTTCTTTATAAAGTTATTGAGTCATTTGGTCTCGTAAATTATTCAAAGCTTTCACTTATTGTAGTTTAGCATCGTTAATTTTACAAAATACACTTTTATACTTATATTTATATCGATACATCAATCTCAATTTAGAATAAAAGCTTCATTAAATTCAGGTTGAAAGACAGTCCAATGGTTGACACATTTGTTGATTGTTTCATATTGTTTTTACAATTCAAAAGAATACCTAGTACTCGTATCAGTACCTAGTATGATGCACACAGCACCACTGGTGCACATGTTTAATACCAAAAAACTTTTTATTTTAAAGCTTTTTTATTATATCCAATCTTGTACCAGTTTTTTTAGTGTAGGTAAATAAAACTCACTTTCTGAGATTAAATTTTCTCAAACTGAAATGAAAACGGGAAGAAAAATCCATTTACCGTGTATTACTTTACATTTATTTATTTTTGAAATCCAGATACATTTGTATCTGTAAAAATTCTAGGTATGTACTTACTAGGGAATATACTACTCGGTCAATTTTAAATAACCGGTTATCGAGTTACTCGAATTTTCATGATAAAAATACCCGGTTAATTCCGGTTATTTCACCAAGCTTAACATACGCCTTTAAGAGCATAACTAACCGAGTATTAACAGAGTAGTTTTATATTTTTTATTTTTACTCCATCAAAATTTAAATGATATTTCCATCAAAATTTAAATGTGTAAAAAAATATCAAAAATTCAATAATAATCAATATTTTACTTCTTACTAATAAAATTTTTAATCAAAATCGGATTTTAAAATTGAAATTTCGGGGAAATATTCAAAAAATAGCATGTCTTAAAATAACCGAGTATTTTAGATCTATTACCCGGTTATCGAGTACTTAATAACCGGTTATAACCGAGTAATGTAACCGGTTAATAATCGAGTATATATTCCCTAGTACTTACATATACTTATAGAGACGGAGAAAAGAGTGAAATTTTTAGGTTTGACTTTTTATTCCTATCGGATATTATATTATACGATGGTTATAAAATATCCTAAACTGAGCTATTATCTTATTTAAGTACGAGTAGATCTTGTAACCTGAATTAAGAAGCCTTTTCTTAAATTTTTTGGCACAAAATCAGAAGTCAGAAAACCTGAGTATGAGTTATAAAACGGGTATTTGCAGATACTATACATGTATTTGACTTTGACTAAATGAAATTATCACTAAAAATGTAATAAAAAGAAAATTTTGGTCAAAAATTGGCAGTTTATTAAACGAAACCGAGGATCTGAAACTGAATTTTTTAAAGATTTTTGAAGGTTTATATTATATTCACCATGAGGATCCTTTTCTTTGGCTTCATCTTAAGTAAATGGCATAGGTAGGGTACCATATCAGTATATTTCTTTGTGGGTAATATGCCTACCGTTACAGTCCTATACTGCCTAAGCATGGTATGAATAAAATAGTCCAAAATGAACCTTTGGGGTTTTAGTTACATTTTCAAGAATTTTGTTTTCTATCTTGGCTTGGTGAGATGGTTATTTTAGTGGGCGGTTTTAGATTGTAAGAAATTTGCTCAAAAGCTTTGTAACTTTAACTTCCTGTAATAAGTATACCTAATATGAGTATATACAAATACTAGTAGGGTAAGGGTACATACTATCAAAATAGTCTAGAATCTACAAAATTGTACTCAAATAAGGACTATCCGTAGGTAGAGTACTTTTTTGTAGTACCTACATATGTATACTACTCGAATTCATTGTATATTTAGGTCTATTGAGGATTGACTTCTCAAGTATTTTGGAGTATTAAGAGTAGAAAAAGAAAGTTTTCCTAGCTCTTGGGATCCTTGAAGAATGAAGTAAGATGTAAGTGTATGTACGTTAAATAAATTGGGTCAGTGAGTGCAGAGGTCTTATACTATGTACAGTACTTAAAATCAAATCGAGCCGAGTTTTCAGAATGTATACAAATAATGGAAATTGACGATTTTACAAAAAAAAATCTTTAATAGTTGTTGAACATAATTGAAAGTCGTATGGTCAGAAATTGAAATGAAATAGGTTTTTGAAATACAATCAAGTGATACAATAAATAACTATCTTCAAAGGAAATGCCAGAAGAAATAGAAAAATATTAGGCTAACTCTAATATTGATTTTTCTTTCGATTCTTCAGAATACAATCTAGATTTTAGAATTGAAAAATGCCAAAAATTCTACTAGAAATACCTATTAGTAGGATAGGAAGAACACGTAAGTATTTGTTCGGAAAATGAAGGATTTATAGAAATCAAATGTAAACAAAGAATCGAGAAATAATTATGTACATACTAAAGTAGAATTATATGAACAATGTATAATCTAGGTAGACTTTTGAAAATACAGATAGACAAATTGTTTTTGGTAAAAATGAAAGAATTTCAATTTCTGCCTCAAACACAGTAATTTTTTGCACATGTTCAAGACTCAAGATTGCAAAGTTTTGAGCATATAAGTAGGGTACTATAATATATATATATATACATATATACCAATAATTAAGGGAAAAAGAAGTTGAACACCATTATTACTTTTTTTTTTACCAAGAATCCAAGAATAAGTTTTAGCTCAAAAAAAAGATGCTTTTTTGATTAGGCTTTTTTTCAGAATAAAAGAATTTGAAGTAAATAGTTAGAAGTTTCCCTATTGTCTCTTTATTATTTTTTTGGTTGCAATTTTGGATTCCTTGAAAAAGTAATCTGGAATTCTTGAAGGTAGTCCTTATATCTGCATTATTTTAAATTACAATAGATTCATTTTTATTAAATAGGAATCCGAAGGACAAACAAATTGTTTTCTATATTTGTGATCAGCATGATAAAAGGGGACTTTGGTACATGATAAACATTAAATTTTTTAAAGCCCATTTTATTGTCCTAAAAAGAGCTATATATGAATATGTACAAACAATAAAGAAATTATTTAAAATTATTCCAGACATAAAAATACTCCTTAAATTAGTCAAAAACTAAAATTTTGACACTTTTTTTGGTATCTATTAGTAGATTACCTAAAAATATCATTTATTTTTATTAGGTATTTTACAATTTCTCTTGATGCTTTCTCATTCTCTTGAAAATTTCAGGTTTTGTCGACCAAAAAATACTCAAATTTTGCCAAATCCCTTTTTTAGTAATTCAAATTTCAAATACTGTAGTATTCTGTAGTATTCATCTGCGTTCGATCTATTACTTTACTACTGGTATCATTTACATTTTAAGCTTTCAAACATGATTGTCAAAGTTCTTGTATGACATTTTCCATGTATTTTTTTAAAACCAGAACCAGACCACACCACAATATTCAAACATGACTCTATTAGCTTTATTTTTATTTCCATTTGAATTCAAAATTCTTTGTAAAAAATATTTTTTCCCATCTCTATTATCAGGACTTTATATGCATGAACACGAGTTCGAAGTCAAAGTTAAGGGATTTTTTTCCCAGATTCGACATTTTACATTCTTAGCTTCAAAAAAAACCTTTGAAAATTTGTATAAAAAAATGGTAAAATATAGTAGCTTAAATAAATACTCTGTAATACCTACTAGGTACTAGGTACCCTATTCATGCTATCTATATTATTTATTTTAAAATCAAATTATAAACTTTATTTAATGTATGATTAAATTAATTTAAATTACACATTACATACCCTTCTTTTTCCAGTCCATAAATTATATAGGTAATTGAAATAGTTAAAGATAATTCTAACCTAATGTAAATATTTATATTATAGTATTTATTAAGTACTTTATACTTGATTTAACAAAATATTTTACTACTGTAATATGTTCTAAAATTACAATAACTTATCAATATACTTACATATCTACTTATCTTGTCGAACACAAATTTTTACATAAATATTCACATAAATGTATCAGTAGTTCTAGTACTAGAAAGTACTTTTAATGATTTATAGCTCAAATAATATGTAATTTAGTACAAATAACCACAGTACAGTGTTTACTCAATTACAAGGATAATAAAATAAATAAATATCAGACTAACTAAACATTGTTAAATCTACTAACAAGTGTATATGTAATTTTCCTAGACTTTTCCCAATTGAGGTAATATGGTAGGTATATACTGCAGTAATATAAAACTGTAATTCTTTCTATGTATCTTAAAAAGTATTTGCAAAAATAGTCAAAAATATGAAAATATCTTTAAAATATAACTAGATTAAGTTTAAAATTTTAGACTTTGAACATTTAATTCAATTTACATTATATGTACATGTTATTTTAGTAAATAAAAGGGATATAGTGCTTTTCTCCAAAATTTAAGCCTCTGGCTGTCAGAGGGTAAATTTGTAAAAGTTTTTCACTTTGTATTTGTACATGGTTTGGATTTGTTATGCCAAAATATAAAGACCAGCAGAACCAAAAAGTATTACTTTACTAGACTAGTAGTATAATGTATTCGTGAGTTTTTTGCATCTGATTAAATATGTATTAGTAAATAGAGTAAGAATATAGTAAGACTTTGACTATGACGAAAGCTCTAAAAACCTATTTAAATTAACTATCTCTATCTATACACCTAAACTTAAATTACCTAGCTTAAACTCGAAATTCAAAATATCAAGGTTTAATAAAGATCTGTGCAAAATATTCGAAATTTTTTGACGAATGAAAGAACCAGCTACTGATTCTATCAAGTAAGTAACCGACTAACATTCTCTATGTATAAATAAACACATGGCACAAATTCGAAATTCACTGAGATTTTTAAATTTTCCGACTTATTAAATTACACATTAGTCGATAGAATCTTTTGAGCTATAGTAAAATACTTCATATATGCAAATTACAATATAAACTAGTGTATTTTTCTTCTAATTTTTAAGTTTCAAAATAAAATTTTGTAATTTTTTATGCTTAAAATTCTAATATTTTTATCAAATAGAGTTGTCTTGTCGTGTCATGCTATAAAATTGTGCCAACTCGACAGAGAGCATCGACATAGAACCAGAAAAAATTGACAGACATGACATGATGGGCACTATGGCCCGTTTTAGTCACTTTTCTATGAATCCGAGCTAATAACGGGGACTTAACCGATGGCGTGCACTTTTCTCATGAATTTTTTCCTGAAAGGAAGTATCCTACAGGTACTCTAAATATATATATTATGCAGAAGGATAAATAAGAATATTTCTTTAAAATATTATTTATTTTCTATCATTTCTATACCTCTACATGGTTTCACAAACCCTACAAAGGAATTTCTCGCTCAAAAGTACAACTTTTTGAAATCTAATTTTTTTTCTTTCTTTTTTCAAATGTCAGAGAATACAAATAAGAAAGCTAAGATTCATAAATATTCGGCTTTTGTTCAAGTTTCTTCTACATTATATCAGTGCTTTATATTAGGTAAGCTTGTGTCATAAATATAAAAATAGAATAAAAAAATAGACACCAAATGTGTTTATAAAATAATGATGTTAAATTTTGAAACATTTCTATCGACTTATTTTCACCTACTACTATACTGTATTATTATACTTTCATATCTATGCACAAATTTGCAAACCAAAATCAATATAGGGTGAATAAAAAGTCTAAGAAATTTTATCAAAATATTTGAACTTGATTTTATACATATATTTGTATACCTTGTGAAGATTAAATATGCAATAAATTTCAGTACCTATAAGTAGGGTACTTATTGGTATTTTGTGTAGGCTGAATGAATGGTTTAAAACCCGCAAAATTAAAATGTTAAAGGTCAAATTGTTAGAGTTTAAGGTTTTCTTATGGGAATTTTGGCTTGAAAGAGATTTTTCTTTCCCGTTTTTTTTTGATAAATTATGCATTTAAATGTTTAAATGTTTAACCAGTTCATGACCACAAACTTTTACTATGTACTCGAAATTCTAACTACCTAAATGTATTTAACTTTTATTTCATACCAATAACTCAAATCCTATACAAATTTGGCAATATCTAAAACTTAAGTTTGGATCCATTAAGCTAAAAGCTTTATTACAAATGTGAAATAATTAATTACTCCTGACTTTTGTTAATAAAAAGAAAATTCCATCTAAATTGAAATGGACTTTGCTAACTTTAACTTGATATCTAATAATAATCGAGATTATTATACCTACTGATATAATAGTATATTTTATGAATTGTTTTTTAATAAAAATATAATAATAGGAACTTATCGTACTCAAAAAAAATAAATATAGGTAAGCTTATAAGTATAGGGTAGTAGGTTAGTACTAAACTAGGTAATAAATATTAAAAATAATCTATATTTCATATGGTTTCATCTCACGTACACTTTGTACAAAGCCCCCAAAGGGAAGTTGATTTATCGAGAAATTTCTCCAACTTTTCATATCCTACGAGTATTCAGTACTTCCTAAATCCTAACATGGTAAACTATCTCATTCATACTTGATGGTTTTTCAAACCAAAATAATCTGTCTACTTACTATACCTAACCTATACAAGTAAATGCAAAATTTAATACCTAGATATCTGCATTTTTTACCTATAAATAAATACACCTACCTAAAAGATACAATAAATGATAAATGATACACTTAGGTAGGACTATTTGTACAGATTTTACACTTCAATTCCATTTTTTGTAAAAAAAAAAATGTCGAAATATTGTTGAGATAATTCTATCCTAATCTCATTCATAGTCGGCTGGATTCTAGCCTTAAAATCCAGTTTATGGATTTTGTATCGTACAAAATACAATAGGATAGGACTGTAGTATCTTGCCTAGTACTAGTACCCGTAAAAAACTGATTATAATAAATATAAAGTGCTTCAAAGTAACCTATAAGTACTTTAGCATTACAGTATGAGTAGGTACTTTATTTGCGTCAATTGGATTTTGGGCCTAAGCCAAGGGAATTGAAGTCAAGTACATTTTAATTTAAATTTAACGAACCATATACATATTCGTATATTAAATCTCTCTTTTTGTTCATTTTTCTACTTTGCACCTTATAGGTAGGAGTAATCTGGAATTTCTTTCAAATTCTAACATATTTACATAAGTATACATCCATATGCATCTTATCAGTAGTTTCACAGGTATTTCTAAGGAACTTATGAGATTCGGAAATTTGCAAAAGTGTTTCCAAACATGGTTTTTTCGCAGAATATTTTGCCACGGATATTATATAATGGACTTTTTATCAAGTTTTCAACCATGGTATATGACATGTTGGACACGAATAATAAGAGTTTTTTCTACTCAAAATGACCTGAATGAATGTCATGACAGTTATAAAAAAGAGGAAAAGGAAAGCATTTGCACTCGAATATACGAAATTCTTTCAAATACCTTACAGTTAGTACTACTAATACAAATATAGTAGAAAAATAAACTTGTGAATTAAAAGAGTTTTTGAAGTATTTCAGGAATTTCTACTCTATTATTACGTGCTATTTATGCTACTGATTAAATCAAATGATTATTTCATTTCTTAAATGGAATTTTCTTATTAGTCTGAGAAAGGTGTAGAAAGTTGAATCGTTTTTATACCTAGAGAAAGATACTACTCATAAGCATAAGTAACTTTCCACTTGCCTAATATTTATGAATGGTAAGTACTACTACTGATATTTTTGATTGTATCATGGTAGAATAAAATTGAAATGTTTAGTTCTTTTTTTTTGAGATATAAATTGGATCAAGTCATGAAATATCATGGCATTTTTTACAATATTTTTGGCTAATAATACCTTTTGTTTATACTCAAATTGAGTGGAGTATTTTGTGAGTATTTTTCCATTTTGGAGTTTTTAGATCTTTTGATCTTCTGATGGAGAATAAAGAGAGCTTTGACTTTGGTGAAGTAAATTGATATAGTGTACTTGAGAGTAGTTCTCTATGATTTCATCAAGCAGCTTACGAATTGTGTAAAAATCTGGTCGATCTGTTGGAAATAAAAAGCAATTTAATTTACTAAGCATCAGTAAGCATGCATAGTTATGGTGCTTTAAACTTTAGAATTAGGCACTAAATTACCTAGTGGATCTTCTAGCCAACATTTTGTCATTAATTTGTACAATTCCGGACTTGTACCTTCTGGTTGTGACATTCGATACCCTGTAATTAAATCCTAATTAATTTATGAAATTGACAGAAATTTGTAAAATACATACCTGATGTTAATAATTCGAATAATTTGGTATTATCAATACCAGGATAAGGAATCCTAAATTTATCAAATCACAATTTATTTCACCTAATCTAAAATTATTTGTAAAAATATATTTACCCTCCATATGTTACAATTTCCCACAGTAGGATTCCATACGACCATCTAAAAAAATTCAAAAAAGTTAAAATTGTAAAAAAATATGATTAAAAAAAAGCCTTTTCAATATTTATATTCATATAAAAAAACCTCAAAAACCTTATTATGCATAAGTTATATAAGCAATTTATCCGCTTCCTCATGATGTCAAATTCATGTCAAGTAAACTGACACAAAAAAGTGCCTTTTTAAATGCTTGAAAAATTTGCAAATACTGTACAAATTTTATGCATTTCTACTATACTCGTACTCATACTCGTAAGTATTTCATATGTAAATCTAGACGATTTAAATATTTTACGCATACGAGTCAAAATAGCCTTGAAGAAATTTTTTTTATATTTTTTTGAAGGAAAATGGCATTTTTTTCATCCATTCACATTCATATAAAGCATCTATGGTTCTACTGTATTTTATACTGAATTTGAAACTTATTTTATTTTATTTGAATAGTCTTACATTACTGTAGTAGGGGTAGACTGGGGCGTGTTCATACAAAGCGCTCGTCTTTAAATCTTAATAACTAATTAACAAATGGTCATTTTGGATTTAAATTTTTACTCAATAATGACAATTAGGTATTACGTTAAAAAGTGAATAAGTTTATTAA
>JAQIXA010001637.1:0-23068 GCA_034699045.1 Nanhermannia cf. coronata Gr-Ori-00579
GTAATCTAGCATGATTAATATTATGAGTATGAGATAGGCTATGTTATTCTGAAGCTTATGAATTCTGAACTTTACAAAGGTAAAGAAAGTTTGTGATATTTTTAATCTTAAAACTATCTAAAAAGATAAAGAATTATTATTCTACCTTATAGTAAGTACCTACCTGTATAGCGTCAATTTCAAAGCATTTTTTACAATCAAATGATAAATTACTCCAAACAAGGTTCAAAAATGATATCAAGGGTACTTCAACAGGTATTTTTTATTGTCATTATGACCATTTTTACATTCCAAATCTACATTGGCTCCAAAGGTACATTGGGCCCAAATGATTGGCCACAAATGCATTGGCTCAATGCATTGGCTTTCTCTTTGGCCCCTTAGAATTACGATTAGTCCTAGGCCCTTATGTACAATACACTGCATGTTTTTCAGAAATTTTTTGGAATATAGGCATTTTGCCTTAAAACTTTTGATAGAGCTGTTTGCCTGGATGAACATATGTTCATCCAGAATATTTGCTTGTTTGATGATTTTGATCATATCAATGTTTTATTATTTATTCTAATTAGAATAAAAAGCATGTATAGGTACGCTTGTAAGCTTATTTTTGTTTTACAACTATTAAAATTTAAAAAAATAAAAAATAAAAAATTCTCCTTATTTAAGTGATTTTTGTAAGAATTTTATAAATAAAATGAAACTTTTAGTGATATTTCTTATACTTTCATGGTATTATTATAAGTAGGGCTAAGTATTAAGGTTGTTAAAATAGTGTGTCGAATAAATAAGTTGAAATGAATTTAATTCAATAATTTTTTTGTAAAATTGCATACAAAAAATTTAGGTTGTAAAAGATTTTAAATTATTCTTGAATCTTTCACTAGAATTCAGAGAATTCATAAGATATATAGTTGCTCTATTTTAATAGAATTTTAATTATTGAAAAACAAAAAAAGTGCTTACCTATATACGTATTTTTTGTTTTTATTCTAATTCGATTAAATCATTGGTCTAATCAAAATCATCATCCTGGCAAAACCATGCACAAAATCTCCCTAAATAAATTT
Organism: Nanhermannia cf. coronata Gr-Ori-00579; assembly: GCA_034699045.1. Lineage (NCBI taxonomy): Eukaryota > Metazoa > Arthropoda > Arachnida > Sarcoptiformes > Nanhermanniidae > Nanhermannia > Nanhermannia cf. coronata Gr-Ori-00579. The sequence continues at coordinate 1,071 of JAQIXA010001637.1, forward strand.
GGACCATCAAACGGTTCAACGCAAAAAGCCTTTTACAAATTTGATCTGGGAAACAACAGAAAAATGGTGATTGATTGGCATTAATTTTTACGTATGGTTCCTACACATTAATAAAAAAACAAGAAAAATTTAGTATTAGCATATAGTAAGGATCTTATAGAGAAATACTTACATGTTTAAAATGTAAGTACTTGAGTTGGTAACGTTTTGATGGTATAATATGGCAGAGTTTATAGATGGCAAATGTAGGTATTCATTTTTATTAAACGTACCTACATATAGTAGTTTAACAAAAGCTTACAATTTACAATTCAGCATGTTTTGGCCATCTATCATTTAAGCATACCGTAAAATACTGTACTTCCTAAATATAATTCTATTGGGTTCTTCTATGGTATTAGTTTGTATATTTTAGAAATATCCAGCTAATATACATTATCCAAATCTTAATATTATCCCAGTTAGGGAAAAAATCTCTGTCAAACTGTTTGTTTAGATTCGAGTAAACTCAAATTTACTTTAATTTTGAAATTCCAATTTTTTAAAATTGAAATTTTAAAACTGAGTTTTAATGTTCTTCGGGGTTTTTGATGATACCGAAATTCACCATACCAATGTTTTGATCAATTTCTAAATTAGTTGAAACAATAATCGTTGTTAAAAATAACTCAATTTTATTACATTTTTTAGTATAAGAATTTTTAAAATTTACAGTATTTGCAAACATTAAAATGGATGTTCAAAGCTTAATCATTTTGATCTTGATAAATAGTTTTATAAAAAATATTCATGAAAAATTAAAGTTTGCAAACGAAAATATTATTTTTTAACTTTTAGATAAATGATCAATAAAAATATTGTAATGTCTTTTAATGTTTAGATAAGTACAAATAAGTGTGTCGTATATATTTTGTCAATTTACATTATTATTTTTAAGAGGTGCTACATTTTTCACATATAGCATTGAGTATACAAAAATCTTGCCTATTTATAAAATTCCCGTTATTGGAAAGTATCATTTCAAATATTATTGTCTGTCAAACTTATCAGCTGAATTTATAAACTTACTTAAATTGAGATTTTTTAAATTAATAAAATAAAATTGAAATCATATTTCTGCATTAACTTTAAATATTCGAATAATCATGTTAGAATTCAATTATATTAATATTAAATCATTTGGCTTAGCATAGGGGTTTATATACACATTTTAATTGAGTACGACATATATCATTAATAGGTAAATTTAAATTCTGATCCTTTAGCAGTAGTTTTAATGCATATATTTTTTAAGTACAATATCAAGATAGTAAATAATTTATCAAACTATATTAATTTAATATTCATTGACAAATTAAGTAAATTCCATTTTATCAAAAAATTTTGAGTATTACATTATTCACTTTATACAATTTTTAAATCAATATTTTATTATTTTTATAACGTATAATACCGATATATAAAATTTAAATTATTCAGAGTTTAGACATTTACCATAAATACATATTTAAATAAATTTAAATGCAGTTACTCCATGATACATTTTAATGAAATTAGAAATCAATAAGATATTGGATAAAATATTGAAAATAATTAAATTGCTAGTTAAGTTTAATACTCATATTATAATGTCATTAATTAAGCTAAGAAATAAAATGAAAATTTAATTCTTAAAGTGAATGATTCTTAACCAGATTAAATTAAAATTTACTGGGATTCTAAGAGGGAAATATCTTGATCCCTTCAATTAAATATATTGATATTTAAAAATTAATACTCAATTTTACTACTAGATACAGGTGCATATACTGAGCAAATAATTTACAGTTTTCAATTATATTTACAAAATCAATTTCATGTCACTAAATTGAAACATTTTTGATTATTTTACCCATAATAGTATAACTTATTTTGAATCTTTATGAATGTTAATAAAATGAATGTTAATACATATCTGTAATTCGATTTCAGTTATTGAAATCGAAATTTTCCTAATAATTTTCTCAATTTGTACTTTAGAAACTTTTGATGGAATTTATTGGGATCAAAATGCAATTTTCGATAAAAGACTCCAATTTATTCTAAATTTGAGTACAAGTTCTATCCAAAGTGTTGGAGAGCTTTTAATAGTTATATTTTCATATATCATTTTGCCAAAAACTGTCAAAATTTTGAAATATTTTGAATCCATTGCTTATTATAAATATCCTTGGACATTTTATCCATTTTTTCTTACAATTGTTGTAGGTGATGTTATAAAATTTTGTATGCTTATTCAAGGTCACATAATTAATCATTCAAATAATTATCCTCAAATAAAAGCCTGCTACTCGTTTATATTTCCAAATGATAGTTTAATTTTTGTCATAATCTTATATACTTTTATTGAGTTAATTTACAACAACTATTTAATTTATTTTTATACTTTATCATTTATAATTGGGTTTCAACTTTTAAATCAACTTGAAATTTTATATGGCAAATGTGTTAATTTACAAAGTTATACGGAAAATTATGAAATTATTTTAAAATATAAAAAGTTTTGTAAAAGTTCAAAAATATTTCATACTTTTTAATAAAATTTGTGGATTTTACTTTCTTGTCAATTTAATTATCTGTTCAAACAATTTAGTCCATTATTTATTATCTGATAAGGGTTATCCAATATTTTTTGTAATATTTTCATCAATTGAAATTATATCAATCACCTCCTTTGGAAATTTTCTAAAATATAAGGTAATAAAATATTTGTACGAGCGAAGCAGGCACTTACAACAAGCATGTACTATTCAATTTAACTTGAACTTTGTCAGTCTATCCGCCTGTTTGACGGAATATTTTTCTATCATTTCCTAATCGTTAAACCTGGAATTTCAAATTACCTACCTCTATGCCTTAACTTATTGATTTTTTCTCTTAAAATTTCCAATTCCGGTCAATAAAATTATTATAAACTGTAATTAAATGAAAATGTTGTCTTATGTTTGACACCAAAATATGTCATGGTCAAATGAGATAAGATCTATCTGTAAGTGTTAATAGGGATAATCAATGATTTTATATCCATTAAAGGCTTTTAAACCAAATAAAATAATAATTTCAGATGATTTAAAAACTCTACTTGCACAATTAACTAATGAGTAGTTAAATAAATCCTAGTTTATTAAAAGATACTAAAGTTTTTTTAATCTATTACCTAGATCAAATGTTTGAAAAATAATTTGGAAAAAAATTGCGAAATATCGCTTATTGAAAATTATGAATTTCAGGTAACATTAAATCATGTAATTTTATCAAAATTTTATTTCTATCAATTATCTTAATTGAAGGCTCTAAGAAAGGCAAAAATTGTAAATTTTTTTACTTCTTAGGAATGAAATTTGACAGCTTGCAATATCGTTACTATTGACCATTTGTTATATACAAAAGTATGAACATAAAATGCCTTTAAAAATGATTTAAATTTTCATATATTTTTTATAGATTATTGGAGGAATTCTGATCTATTTTCTCTTTATCTTGCAATTAAAGCTATCCGAAAATGGTTAAAATTACAATTCATTACACATTTACGAAGCCTATTTTTGAAATTTTTTCGGATTTAATTATCCAAAAGAATGCATGACTTGTCTTACAAGTCTTACAGTATTATCATAATAAACTTTAATATACCTATATAATATAATATTGGCTTGTCTCCTGTATTTGTAGTCTTGTTCATTTTTTGAATATCAAGAATATCGAATTCATTCAAATATTAATTTAATTTAAAACTTAATTATTATCAAATCGAAAAATTAAACTACCTTGTAATAGAATACAACAGAATTAGATATTTTAATTAAATTTCTTTTATTGAAATATAATGTATTTATAAAAATTCAAATCTAGAATACAAAAATATAGTTAGTTAATGATTAAATAAAAGTAAGGGCAAAGGAGCAGTAAACTTTTGAATAAATTGAGAATTCAACATGTTTTCTAAAGGTGTAAACAAATACGCAATAAGCGTAGGTCTAACCTTACTTTCAATATGGTCTTTACCGACTTATTGGAGTTTCGAACTCGACAAATTTGTAATGGACAGATCATTTCTAAGATTCAGATCATATTTAGCTTATTTCTGTTCTTGGGCTATTTTCATTATTGTATGTGTTGGATTTTTTATTGATGTTAATTGGGTAAAAAACTCATAAAAATTTCAGTTAAATTAGTTCAGGTTCAACATTGTAAATATCATTTATGGTTTTAAAAAATAGAATTTCGAGAGCATTCTTTAAAAATTAGCATTAACAAAATCACGCAAATAACCAAATTACTCATCAACTTTTTAGCATAATAATTTTTAAATACATTAGCTTAATAACATTTAAAACATAGTTAAATGGTTTTATTTTAGTTAAAATTTGAGATTCTTTAATAATCAATCCTAATATTTCAATAGGTTAGAACATTGCCCTTGAACAATTCTCCATTCTATGTGATGCTAATTTTTGCTACTTTTATGAGCTCAATTTGTGCTCGAATTAATTTACATCTAATACAATTTGGTGTCAAAAACCTCAACCAAATTCTTGAATTGGACAAAATTTGGATAGGTAAGAGTTAAGAGATATAAAACAAACAATAATGCGTACAATTATTTTAATAATAGATATTTGGTTTATTTTATCTAGATCAGTTAATAAGTAAAGATCGACAGCGGGAAATTTGTAAAAAAGGAAAATTTGCAAAATATATTTTGTTTCTCGTGATTAGCGTGTTACTCAAATGCTCATTACTCTGCTCCAATTTTCTCACAAATGATTTCGATCCATTCAATCGATATTTTTACCAATTTGTCGATTACACTCTAGATCTCGACAGTAATATTTGGAAATTGCCAACCTCGTTAATATACATGGCAATCCAGCTAAATGTTTGGGGTAAATACAAATAAATATTAAAATAAATTTATTGTATATCTTTAATACAGATAGATGAGTTCATTTCATTTTTATAAATTTTAATAAGTAATTTTTCGGTATTTTGAATATTATTTCTATATCTTTTAAATCAGTATAATATGTACATTTGACTTTGAAATACGAAATAATTTGGATAATTTATATAAGAATTCTTGCTATTCTGTAGGTAATATAATTAGCACACTAGGACTATTCTACCTAAATACTGCTTTCAAAAAATTTTGGCTCAAGGAAATGTTGAACAAAAAATCGATTGATCGATCTTCCAGGTAATATAATATCTAAAAGGATATCTTTGGGTTATAATGAGCTTATGTATTTTTAAATAACAGGCAGATTATAGCTCATTTGCGAGTATTGCAGTGTATCCATGCACACTACAATGTGTTAATCAAGCCATATATAGCCCAGATTCTACTCATTTCCGTGGCCTGTCTTATAGCCATATTTTCTGGAGGGGTTCTAATTTCTGCCTCATTAACTTTCACATTTCCTGCCATATTTTATTTTCCAGTTTTTATTATATTAATTTTAGCAGTTGTCGTCATTTTCTTTTCTGATGCTATTCAGGTAAGAATTTTAAGTATTTAAGGTGAGAAAATAAAATATTGTTTCAATTTAAGGTGAACAAATTATGTGAGGAAATTAAGAAAAATCGGCAATTAATTATGAGAGATAATGAAATGGAAGCTTTTCTTCGATCATTTCCAATACTGAAGTACAAAATCTGTGATTTACTTCAGTTGGATCAAGATTGTATCATTTTTATTTTACAATTTGTGATCGACAAAACAATTTCAGTTATTTTGACAATACAAGTTGAATAATATAAAATACGGTTTAATATTTTAGAAAAAACAAATAGACAAACTTAAATTTTACATTCCGGAATCTTAAATAAAATTTCCGATTCCGTAAACAAATTCATTTTCATGTGTTGCAAAAATTCTAAAAAAATAAAAACTCGTGCATTAGCCCAGAGCTTCCACTATACTTGATGAGCGATCAAATCCTTGATCCTTAGAAATGATTAGGAAATCAAAATCAACTAATTGATTAGTATTAAATTATTTATAAATGAACCTACTAACATATGTATATACATACTTCAATTTCCTATAAAGATATAAAAAAATTAGCACGAAAGCAAAAAATTTGAAGGTTTTGAATATTCAATTTAAAACTTAAATTGAGGGTGTTACAGTGTTCTACTATCCTTACATTATCTAGATAATATTTTTGCTGAATATCACGGAGTATTCCAAACTTGTTAAAATAATTATTAATTTAAAACAATTAAATCGAGCTTTTATATCTATTCCTACACTATTATCCTATACTATTATCAAACTTGTAAGGAGTAAAAATATTAGGAAGTAAAAGCAATATAAATAGGCTTGCAAATTGTCAATTTGAAATAACATTTCAATTAGCTATACATAATCATTTAAATTATCTATTTATGAACATAAAATTAATAAATAAATTGTTCAATTTTTCTTATTAGTACATTACATTTCATTAATTCATAATGATTACCAATATTTTCATATTATTAGCCCAATTTGCATTCTTTTCAAATGCGGTAATTACAAAATCTTTATATTTAAAATTAATTTTTTATTCAAAATTTCAAGTTAGATTCCAAAGGATACTTTCAAAGAAAATATTGAGCCGAAGTATTTTGAATATTTTTATGATTCAGATGGAAATCATTACATTCTTGGACTTGATAAAAAAGTTTAAAAAAAATCATTTAACATAATTAGGTATTAGTATTATGAATTCTTTTTAAGTTTAATAATTTTTAGACTTGGTGGGAATCGTACCAAAATTGTAAAAATCTGGGTGCTGAACTTTTAACTTTAAATAATATTCAAGAAATGGAGTTTATCAGTCAATACCTTAATGATCATGGTAAGAAATTTATACTTTCTTCATATTGAGTAAGTAGTTTTTTGTGAATATAAATTGTATTCATAATATAAATTTTTTGTAAATATTTTGCAATCCTATTAAAAAATAGATATATATATATATATATATATACTATTTATATCTAGCTATTGAATATCCTTACTTTACAAGTACATATAAAGAGTATTGAGAGAATTTTTTATTTTTATCGAATGCTTATGTAAAAAGTTTGACGATTATGATCTAATTTTGGATGTATTAAACCAAGTGGGTACCAAAAATACAGTATTTTTTAAATTAAAAATAGAGGACCTTAATAGTAATAGTTGATCATAAATATTAATTAACTATGTATTAATATATGAGAAAATATTTTGCAGTCTTTGATATATACTCAAATATTTTATGAAGCCAAAAAGTCCCTATAAGCATCCTAAATGATATATTTTAACTCCCAGGACTTTAACATTTTAAACCCCAAATAAAGGCCCATTATAATCCTAAGATAAATTATTTCATTGGTTTTTGAGTTATCCGCAACGAATAAACAAATGGACGGAGAGACATTTTGGCTAGAAAATTTAAATAGAAATGTATAAATATAATTTTTTGTCAGGCTACGGAGACCCTACTGAAGATGACCAAGATGGGATTTGGACTGGTGCATTTATGCCTACTGAAATGACTTACTGGTCTGAACATACTCAAGACATGTTCTTTTGGACTTCAAACGGGGAAAATATTGACCACGATTTGTGGGGGCCTTCAGAGCCGAATTTAGCACACCAGAGAGAATTCTGCATCAATCTATTTAAAGGAATAGACTATTCAAATTTTGGTCTTAATGACGCCAACTGTGATGTTACTTCTAAATATATATGTGAAGTCTAATTCATGAGATAATAATCTTTCATTATGCTATATGTAACCTCTAATTTTTATTTATAAATTTGAAAAATGTATTTTGATAACAAATAATTTGAAATAAAGTTCTAAATTTTACTAAATATGTAATATTATTTTAATTAGATAAGATATATTATTATGTATAATTCGATAACTATGAATATTGAATCTAATGTATAAACTAATTTAATAAATATCAGTATGTGATATTTTACATTTTATATTTTAATAGAAATTTCAATTTTTTAAGGTAGGTATGTGGTTTATTTTGAATTTAGTGCAGCTACCGCTGATTGAAATCCAGCATTATAATCGAGTGTGACCTCATTTGTCACGTAGTGTGTCCGATCATCCTGAAATAACAAATAATTCCAAACATTTATTAAAAGATATCTAAAGAGCTAACTTTTTAAACAGGTTATAATGGGATAATTTTGGCTTAAATGAGTTTTTAAAGTATATGGTAATAGTCTAAAACGGAATAATATATCATTTTTACTTGAGTTTTGTACTTAAATACCTCGTAATTGTCATTGATATCCGGCCCTCCTACAAGAGCTCCATACAGTACATGATAATTTGCTTCAGGTTTCGAGAAATCGTCCCAATTGCAAGTGTTTGGAGCAGGTCGACAAGAACTAAGGGTTAAAAAATTAAATTCAAAATCATTTTAGTCTTTATAGTATTTAGAAATGCACACTCAATATACTCATTATAAACATATATAAGTTATTTAATTGGCTTTCTGAACTTTAATTATGTTTAATATGGTAAAGGCCTGAAAGCCGAATATTACGCTATCAATTAAAATATTAAAATTAGCGTAAAACCTAGAAGCGTGATGAGGGCTTTGAGGCGGGTTATTTCCAAATCCACAAACGAAACTTCGGCCTGATGATCCGAGCATGTAGTGGATTTGACTTTGACCCATGGCCCAGAATTCATCCTTATAAGTCATGCAAGCAAATACTGTAAAATACAGAAAATGTCACTTAATTATGAAAAATTAGTCTTATGATGGTAGGCTAATTAACATTTAGCGAATTTATATATTTTAATTTAATGACCTGCATTAGCTGTGTGTCTCAGACTTCCCCATTCTGATAGAAAAATAAGACCTTTGGGGCTTTTTGGAGCAGAATCTCGAAGCCATGTGCAAAATGAATCAGCGGCAGCCACATATCTTTAAAATAATCTTGTAAAAGTATGTAAATTTAATTTAATCATAAGGTCGACATACTGAGATTCTCCTGTTAATTTTGCCATCAGTATTTGTACACCTGCAACTTTATTATCTATAAAATATCGAACAAATTAGAATTGTGGATTTGCATATTAAAATAGTGTAAAATAACCCCAAGAAAGTTCAGCTGGTCTTGTTGATAGGCTAAATTCTGACCAATGAGCTGAAACAGCGTCCGCATATGAATCGTCTCCTGTTGCTCTGTATAACCATGCGGCTGACCAACCGAGTTCATCTCCAAAGCCAGACCAAGATCTTTTTCAAAATAAGAATATAATTATTTATAATTAATATAAAAGCCTAATTTTGTACTATTAATGTTTACACACTTGTAATAGTCCTCAACTTCTGGGAAAGAATCAGAGTACTTGGCCCTATGATTGTTGGCAAACTGGTAAAGTTCTTCAGAATGGGCTAACAAAATTTCGGCATAATCAATGTCACCTAAATTTTCAAAATAGAATAATTAATGGGATATTTGTAGGAATGATATTTTTTTCAATTACCCGCTTCCTTAAACACAATTGAAGCAGCAGCCAAAGAAGCTGCACTCTCACCAGCTACTTCAGAACCTGGTAAAAAAACAAAGTTTGTTTTTAAATTACAAAGCAAGATATTGCAATATACGACATACCTGGTTTAGCTGTAGTACATTTCAATGTGGGCCTGATTTTGCTCTCTGGCCAGTCTTCGGGTCGACCCCAGTATGCTATTATATTTAATGTAATATTTTGTAAATTGCGGTTTTTTTGGAAATAATGAAAAAAGTATAGTAATAATAATATTAGGTAATAAGTAATAACAGTATAATAACATTATTGAAAAAAATCCAAAAGATAAACTTCCAATCGTAATTTATACATTAGAATTTGACAAGACAAACCATGATCTTCAACAGGATCGCCGACCTGAACGTAGAATTCATTGGGTGATGGATGTGCTTTTATCATGTAGTCTGTGCCCCATTTTAGAGCTTCAAGTGCATATTCATATTGACCTGCTCTCAAAAAGCCTTCTTTATGATCAACCAAACCTTCAAAATAATTTGTTTGTACATAATTTCAAATTTTTTCATGTGAAATATTTTCAAAAATATACCCCAAGCAAACATTGTCATAGCAGAAGCAAATGGAAAACCAAATTTTACAAAGTCTCCAGCTGAAAATATATCAAAAATCAAAATACAATTCTTATTTTCAAATGTTTAAAATAACCATCGAAATAACCGCCTGTAAGGTCTTCACCGGATTGACCTCGGTCATTTAAGAAGGAATCACCCCTCCATGGTATTCTGTTATTTATTGGCAATATTCCTAAAAGATATTCATTCAATTATAAGGCAACTCTCTTAAAGTTTATCTTTAGATCCAAAAAAATGCATGAAAATTATATCTTAACGTTGCAACGTTATATCGTAGTTACCTGTCCTTTGAACTTCATAAAAGAGTATAGACTTTTCAAGAACTTCCGAGTAATTATATTGGGCAAATATTTGGGGAAAATATATGGTGGAAATTACAAAAAAAAGTAATAATTTAATTGCATTTAGTCCCATTTTGACAAGTTTCTTTTGCTGAATATGACATTTTGTCACATTGGCGTCATTTTATACTAAAATATTTGATAATAATTTAAGGACGCGGATAAAAGTTTAAAAACATTTGAATATACTATATACATTGAAAAATTTGCAAAAAAATCGATAGATTAAAATAGCCTATAAGATGGAAAAACTGACAAATTAGGAATTTTTGTATTGATAAATTAAATACCTCAAATTTAAATAATGCCAAAGACCCATTTCTTACTCAAGATAGCATGTCATATACTTAAGTTTTACATAGATATGTGATTCAAATTTCCAATAATTCTAATAACTGAAAATAAGAAAAATATTCTGACTTAAATTCCGCCCTTTATTGGATCATATTGAATTTTAATTTTCAATTTTATTCAATGTGTCAAATTTAAATATAGAATATATTTCACATCGTTATTGAAGGTTATTTTCCAAACAGTTGTTAATTGGAATTATAATAGTATCTTATATCTAAAATTTATACTAATAAATATACGTTTTTTAATAGGTATAAACACATTTGATTTCAGTTTAATTTATTTGAAATAGAAATAAGCTACATAAAATAACCAAATACATAAATGTAATACTATTTTTTTAGAATATTATTTCTGGATTATTATAGCGATTACAAAGAAAACATATTTTTAAAATTATAATTTCAATAACAGAAAATAAATTAGCTATGCAACTTACTGATGCAGACCTTTTAAAATTTCCTATAACCTTTAGGAATTTATACATGAACATACCATAAAATTATTTTAATGGAAATTTTTAGGTACCTATAATATATTTTCTTTTAAAATGAGAAAATAAGTGTAAGAGAATAGTCTTGAATTTGACGAATCATTTGTATGAAAATGTCATTTCCAAAGTTGTAAAAAATATGAACTTTTAAGATGAGAGGTCGTAGAGTTTGAGCTTTTTTCCTAGTAAGTATAGCAATCTGTTGGGTTGAATATGTAGGATGAGCTCTATAAGCTTTAATAAATTCCAAAGATTCAATTGTGATCGCCTCACATACAAATGTGCCAAGTTTGATACAAAATATCATCGCCATAGACAATTCCAAAGACACCCAGGCCATTAGATCGAATGTATGCAGATATAGAACAAAGAAATAGACAAAAAATGAATTAGCAGCAATCCCCACAAATACATAATAGGGGAAGACCCATTTCCCGTAGAAATTTTGCATCGACGCGAAAATCACAGAAAATTGCCGATAAAGGTCAAAAAGCACCATTTTGCGACCAACATATATATTTTCCACCTCCATCTCCTTTCTATAAATTAAAAATTACAATAAAATTTAGTTTTTCAAAACTAATGTAAAAATTTACGACTCCGTTTTTACATTACTCCGTTTTTATACATACCCTACTATTTTTCAAATTATATTTCCTCTGAAATTCGGCAGGTATTTCATTGCAAATACCTATCTATGTACATGGCAAATATACATGTAAATATACATGGCAAAAACCAAAAGATGAACTTTGCTAAAGTATAATTTGCTGCTAAATATAATTTATAATTTATTGCTAAAGCTACGGAGTATAATGACATTTTGGCAATCTGACCATTATTATAAGATACAATTAAGGCTTATTCAAAAAGTTTAGATCAAAGCTATTTAACTCTTTAGCCTGAATTATAGGGTTGTAGATCTTGAAGCCTGATTCCAAATATATTTTAATGCTTATAGCCTGAAATCCGAATAAGCATATCCTTATTACACAAACCTTATTAGGTGTATGCACTCATTTGCGCAGAAAATATCCCAAAAAATTGTAAGCAAAACACCAGCGAAAATGGTCGAAAGAGATAACCAGTAAATGGCCACCAGAGCTAGGTATACGACCAGGGCTGGCCAATATTTAGACGATAGTCCACCTCCAAAATAAAAAAACACATTTTGACCAAAAAATCTTTCCTATAATAAGAATTAGGCTTGTTAAAATGTTTACTAAAAATTAATAAATTTAAATAACCTCCGGCAACAAGAAAATAAGCGGCATTCCAAGTGATGCTGAAAATATGATCCATTTCAATTTTGCTACTAATGCCTCTATTATCCTCCACTTTAAAATTGTAGGCACATTTTCATTTTCATATCGTTTGAAGTATCTTACTGATATAAATATTTATGATTTTTATTTAATATTGATTAACTAGGGTATTTGGTAATTTTCTTGTTATAACAAGGCTTTTTAGAAAGAATCGAGATTACTTTAAATCAAGATCATAATACGGATATAACAAATCTACAAAAATTATAATTTCATGTAAGAAACCAATTTAAAAAAAGGAACACATTTGTTCAGAATATTGTTATTATAACGAGAGTAGATTTAGCCCGATTTTTCGAGTCAAAAGATTATCAAGATGATGATAAACAAGTATGTAAATACAAATACATGTTTATTAATATAATATCGACGTAGATTTTTGAATTAATAAATTGTACACTAGGCTTTAATCAACTCACTAGAAGTTGATTATTAATTGTGAGAGCAAAGCTATGAAATGTTATTTTTATCAAATAAAAGATTTTGCGGTTCCTGGGACCACCGTGCGGTTCTAGGGGGCCGCACAGTCCCAAGGACCAGATATCTTTGCATTTTAGTTTAGACCAAAAGGAACATTTTTATCAAATAAGAAATTTTGCGGTTCCAGGGGTCACCGTACGGTTCCTGGGGCCGCACGTACCCGGGGACAACATATTTTTACATTTCAAGCCATGGGGAACTTTTATATTAAATAAAAAAAATTGCGGTTCCGGTGGACCCTTAAAGGGTCCCCTGACCCCAAGGTGTGGGGTAAATATGAAATTTTTGTCGAAATGGCACACCCCCACCCTATGGGGGTCCTTCATGCCAATTTTGGTTAAGATTGGTCCAGTAGTTCTCGAGTTATCCTCTGGACAGAGAAACAGACTGACAGATGGACAAAATGGAAGCAAAGTTGAATAGTAAGTACATATTTTTTGATGTAGCTTTAAGGTCGTGTTAGAAATGAGAATTATCTCCTCTTCATTCCCTTTGATAATCATATATCCTCCAAATACTTTGAATAAATGAAAATTTTTCTTTATTTTGATTATTTAATTATTTATTATTTATTACAGGTTAGGTTAGATTTAAATTAATTTATTTACTTGTAATTGTTCCAATGAGATATCCCCATTCAAAAAGTTGCACGTATGTGCTATTTATTCAAAAAGTTAAATATATCTTTAGTTAGTTTTATTTTTGCAAAGGCATTTTTATGTATATGTACCATACATAAAAAATGCCTTTCAAAGATAAGTAATGTACCTATGATTATGAGTATAGATCTCAATCATGTTTTTATTACTAGGTATCAATGCATTGACTTAAATGCTTTTCAATTTGATAATTAATAATATTTCAAAAGTTTTTCTAAAAAATATTTTTTGATTGAAAAAGTTTATGGTGCTTGACTGTTGACTCAAGAATTTTCTGAGTCAATTCCCTATGCATGAGTTAAAAGTTATAATTCAAAAGATTTATTAATTAAGATTTCTAATTATGATTTTTGATTTATGACCTTTTGCTAGAACTTTCTCCATTGAATAAATATTTATGAACATAACAGCCATTTGTAAAAATTGTCCATAATAGTATAAAATAAAAATAAAAAGACCGAAAAAGCCGATACTTTACACTATCTACCTCCAGCCGAAATATTTGATCATTATGATCAACTCCGATCCTTGTTAATGGAGTAATAAAATAAAACTCAGCCAGATCTATTAAAATTTTGCGAAATTTTTTGGACAACATTATTTTATAGCTAATAAAATAAAAAGGACTATTATGTGTATGTATAAGATATGTTAAAATCAAATTTAAACTGGAAAAACTTTTCGAATTTGGTTTTCAATTAACTTATTGATTATCATTTTATATTTTAAATCATTAATAATTAATTGTTAAATACCAGTTACATACTGCATACAGTATGCTTGATTATTTTTAGTTAAAAAATTTATTACATTTTAAATAAGTGCCCTACCATAGTATTATTTATTATTTATTACAAAAATTAATAATCAATAATCAAATTAATCAAGTTGTACATATAATTACATTGATGATGATTAGTTTTTTTTTCACTATGGAAATAATTTGACCATTAAATTCAGTATATCCTAGTATATTCAGTTTTAAAGAATTTAATTACAATATTGTATTATGAAGAATAGGATTCAAACTCAAATGTACGAGTAGCTTCTAAAATATTTAGGACATTAATATTGCCATATTAATCTTGAATTTAATATTTTACTGGCATAAGGTAATTAAATTAAATAGATGAAGCATGAAAAGCATAGTAATGCCTAAGGAATGATTCAATAAAATGTGTAGTATTATGTACCTACTACCTACTAATTATAAAGTAAATTATGATAACGAAAACCATGTCACAATATAATTCTTATACATAATAGAAATATTCAATCCATTTAAATGGTGATAATTCCTTAAATTATTTGTGGTTTCAACTATTAAATCTTTTATATTTGCGGACGTGTTTTAAAAAAATGAAAAAAATGAACAGAATTTCAAGAAATTTACCAATAAATAATAAATAAAATTATACAGAATATTTTCAATAGCTAGAAAAATAAATTAGCTGAGCTACACTATATTAATAGACATTTTTAACATTTAAAGACCGGCTTTTTAATCATATTTATGTACATAATATAAATATAAAAAAATTTATGATATAATACAATTTACTTTAAAATGAGAAAATAAGTGTAAGAGAATAGTCTTGAATTTGACGAATCATTTCTATGAAAATGTCATTTCCAAAGTTGTAAAAAATGTATACTTTTAAGATAAGAGGTCGGAGAGTTTTGGCTTTTTTCCTTGTAAGTATAGCAATCTGCGGGGTTAAATATATAGGATGAGCTCCATAAACTTTAATAAATTCCAAAGATTCAATTGTGATCGCCTCACATACAAATGTGCCAAGTTTGATAAAAAAGATCATCGCCATAGACAATTCTAAAGACACAAAGGCCATTAGATCGAATGTATGCAGATATAGAACGAAGAAATAGACAAAAAATGAATTAGCAGCAATCCCCACAAATATATAATAGGGGAAGACCCATTTCCCGTAGAAATTTTGCATCGACGCGAAAACAACAGAAAGTTGCCGATAGAGGTCAAAAAGCACCATTTTGCGACCAACATATATATTTTCCACCTCCATCTCCATTCTATAAAAATATAGTCAAATGGACATTTTAAAAAATGATATTTATCCAATAAAACTTAAATTATGCTTCGCGCACAAAGAGTATTAATATTAATCATGTAACTAACTGCTTGTTTAATTTTGTATTAAACCGAGAATGCGAGCTTTTGTGAGGATAAAACCGATTTATTTATGTTAATCGAATTAAAAGATTAATTTTAGTTCGATTGCACAGAATTCGAACTTTCGAACACAGAAAAAAGGTTTTTGAACTTTTCTAAATATCATCTTATTACTTATTTTATTACATACAAATACACACCTTATTAATTTTATACACTCATTTGCGCAGAAAATATCAATATAAATTGGAAGCAAAACGCCAGAGAAAATGGTCATGAGAGAGAACCAGTAAATGGCCACCAGGCCGATGTATATGGCCAGGGCTGGCCAATATTTAGACGAAAGATCTCCTCCAAAATAAAAGAATACATTTTGACCAAACAATCTTTCCTATAAGCAGAAGAAATACAATTAGTAAATAGCCAAACTTTTATATCTTTATTTTTATGCATTATAATTGTAATATAGAACATTTGCTCAGGTCGCATATTTTTCGTTTATCGCAATTTTCAAATTTTCCTTTTTGATTTTCATATTTTACATTTGGAAAATGAACGCTTTGTCAAAATATATATGTATTATATCTTTACCCTTAAAATTTGCACGGCAATTAAATTTGCGATATGTGAATGTGACAAGCATCAAAAATTATTGGTAAATTTAAAATCATAATCTTCCAAGTCCTAGTTAGCTGTAGTTTTTTATAACGAAGTTTTACTTTAAATGCAAATATTAATAAATCTAATAACCTCCGGCAGCATAAAAACAAGCGGCATCCCAAGTGATGCTGACAAAATGATCCATTTCAATTTTGCTGCAAATGCTTCGATTATCCTCCACTTTAAAATTTTTGCTTCATTTTCATTTCGTTTGAAGTATCTTACTGAAATAAATATTTAGGTTTTTATTTATTAACTAAGGTTTTCTTTTGACGTTACCAAAAGTGATAAATTTGGTATTTTCTTGTTATATAACACATTTTTAGTTTTAGAAACAGTATCAGATTATAATACGGATATAACTTAAATCTTTAAATGTTTTAATTTCTCGTAAGACACCAATTTAAAATGAAAAATGAAAAAAATAACACATTCCGTTTATAAATTCCAATATTTCTTGATAAGAGGAGTGTCTTTCTAACGAGAGTATAGACTGTTGTATCACATTTTTTTCAAGTCAAAAATATCAAGATTATGGGGTTACCCGTAGAATGTCCCAAGACAAAATGTCCCTGCATGACCATTGTGGTTGGGACATTTTTGGTTTGGGACATTCTTGGCTTGGGACATTTTGGTCATGGGACATTTTGTCTTGAGACATTTAAGCTGGACACGAGATTATGGTGATAAACATGTACAGATGCTTATTTTATAATATGATATCCTCGAAGAATTATTTTGAATAAATAAATAATATGTTTAAAATTAATTTTACATATTTTCTGATGTAGCTTCAGGGTCGTATTAGTAATGATAATTATCTCCTCTTCTTTTCCTTTGATAATCATATAGCCTCCAAATACTTTGAAGAAATCAATTTTTTTATTTTAATGATTTTCTTATTTATTACTGATTGATTAGATTACATTTAAAATGATTTATTTACTTGTAATGGTTCCAATGAGATATCCCCATTCAAAAAGTTGTATGTATGTGCTATTTATTTAATTAAAAGGTAAAAAAATCTTTATTAGTTTATATTTTTGTCAAGTGGATAAGCTTAATCAATGATTAAACTAGGTCTTTGAACTCTTGTTATGCTCAAAATGCCATGACCCAAAATCTGATTAATTTGTTTTAATTTTTGATCGACTAGCTAAAGTTAGTTTAGGTCAAGGAGCAAAAGGCCTAGTGCACAATGCTAAATACATTTCAAAGATATTAGGTATACTAATTATTGAATTATTGACTAATATATGATTATAGATTTATGACCTGCTTTTTTCATTGAATAAAGATTTATGAACGTAACATGCATTTGTAAAAAATGTCCAAATTAGGATAAAATAAAAATAAAAAGACCGGAAAATCCGATACTTTAAACCATCTGAATCCATCTGAAACATTTGCTCATTAAAATCAACTCCGATCCTTGTTAATGGTGTTTTAAAACAAAAATCAGCCAGATCTATAACAATTTTGAGCAATTTTTTGGACAACATTTTATTAGCAAATAAAATAAAAGGACAATTTTAAATTTAAACTTGAAATGTTCTTAAGCATTTTGTATTCAATTAATTTATTGATTATCATTTTATATTTTAAATTATTAATTGTGCGAGCGAAGCGAGCACTTACTATTCAACTTTGATTGCACTTTGTCCGTCCATCTGTCTTGACCCTGAAAATTGACATTTAAACCCTAAAAATGATATAACTTGATATTTAAGCATGGTTCTTGAGGTTATCGATGACGGAGATTCTCAATTTGGCTTCATTGAACCATAAAATTGACCTTTGACCCCGGGAAATATGGCAATTTGAGACGTTTTTAACGCTATGCTCACACAATTTATAATCAACTTCTCGTGAGTTGATTAAGGCCTAGTATACTACATACTATACTTAATAATGTTTAGTTAAAAATCTTGCTACTTTTTAAATAAGTGCGCTATCATTTATTATGTATATATTACAAAATTATATAATCAAATTAATCATGTTGTACATTATAATTACATGTCTGAGTTTGTTCTTTTGACCATGAAAATAATTTAATTAGCTTTTGAATTCAGTATATGTTTAAAAAAAATTAAATTACAATTACAACTCTAAGATTTAGGATTCAAATTCAAATGTTAGCTATTATAATACTTGTATTAATATTGTAATGTTAATTTTTAATTTAATATACTAACTGACAATTAGATTAAATACATGTTAAGCATGGAAAGCCTTAGTAATAATACAGGAAAATGTATACTATTACTGATAATAAAATTAATTATGATAAGAAAACTATTTAAAATCGATGTCACAATGAATTTCTTATTAATAAAAATATTCAATCCATTTAAATGGTGACATTTCCTTAAATTATTTGTGGTTTTAACTATTAAATCTTTTATCAGATATCTAAAGGATATGTACAGTAAAAATTATGTTATAACTCAGAAATGAAATTATTTCAAGTAAAATTTTATTTATTTAGCTTGGGATGCTGTTTCCAGATCATAAAATCAAGTACTTTCATATTAAAATTTCCATAATTTTACACTTTAAATTATACACATATATGAGCAGAATAAATAAATAGAAAATATTCTAAAACTATCGATATCTCAAATTTATATAATAATAGTCAACTAATTTTATTAATAAAAAAAGAAGAAATCTTATAAAATTTAAAACACCTTTTTTTTAAAAAAACTTATTTTGGTTTAAGGAGCTCTTTTAAATACGGATTTGAATGACAAATACATCTCTCTAAAATATGCGATAGTTTCATTTCTAAATTTTTTACCAACTAAAAAATATATGATAAAATTAATTGCAGAATTAAGTGTCGTAAGAAATCTAGCTATTTTATAAAAAATAAAAGTAAATTTAAAATAACCAAACAAATGAAAAGTAGTGATGACAATGTAGGGGGCAATTGTAATTAAATAAAATCCCAGTACAAATAGCAGCATCACACCAAGAGAATTTTCTTCTTTTTGTACTGATGTCAAATTTTTCCGTACTTCAGAGGCCGTCTTAATCTTAAAAAATACAAAATTATCAAAGTTAGCAAAGCAGGCTAAAATAGGAGATGGCGATTTTCTGGCTAAAATTTCCAATGCTGCCTAAAATCTATTAATGAAAAAATATAGTCTCTAATAAGTGTCACGCTCAGATTTCCCTTTCTCTTTTCTATTTCTAAGGTACTTTAGTTCTTTTCTTGTCCTACTTCTCACTTCGCCTGATTGGTGCCATGGTTAAGACGCTGCCTTAACTACGTTCTTTCTGTTGACGGGGGGTGACGCGGGTTCGAATCCGGCTGGACTCAAATTATTTTTGCACATTTTCGTATTTTTTTGTTATTTTTCTACTTTTTAACCTTTTTTAAGGTCAATTAACAGCCCTAAAAAATTTTGGGCCTAATTGATAATCCAAATTATTTAATAAATACGCCAATTTTCACTGGAAATATTTTTGTAAATTATATATGTAGTTAGGCCATATTGGTCAATTTTAAACGTTTTAGTCAGTTTTCTGGATGAAATCCATTTATCCATTTTAAGATTAGTAGACTAATTGCCCATTCTGATAATTATATACCTATATCATTAAATAATTTATATGGCCTTTGAATCTTGAAAATATATCAAAAAATGTCTCTAAAACATGCTATCCAAAGTGGCTATTTGTATAAGAGTAAGTATTATTAAAAAAACTTACGGTTCTCCATAAGGCAAAATTGAAAAAGCATGTCATAAAAAAAGGGATGAGATTCTGAAAGATGAGAAAAATAGGATTTTTGATGCTGTGTGTTCTTGAGTTTTTATAAAAATCGGTTGCGACTGCACGGTATATAGTTTGATTTAATTCAGTATCAAAAGCTTCTGTCGTAAGACCAAACATTCTTGGGATGTTTGAAATGATGGCAAATCCCAAAACAGACAAACTGACCAACCTGGCTCGTTTAATATTCCAGAAAGTTTTTGATTTCAGAGGCCAGCAGATGACAAAATATCTGTCCAAGGCCAAAGCCATCACCGAACATATAGACCCTGTCAGAGCTAAAAAATAATTTACAAATAATATTCGCTTTTTTAAATCGATTATATAGGATATACTTTTTAATATTTTTTCCAAACTTATTAAACTGATATAATTTTTCCATTAAAAGGATGTATAATGATTTGGCCTTAGTAATTTTAACCTCAAATAAGAGTCAGAAAGCATAACTCGAAGATATCCTTTGAATTTTAAAATTCTCTTAATTTGATCAACAGCTTGTATATTAGATAAAATTATATCATTTTAGGATTATTAAAAAACCTTATATACACCTTTATATTTCATTACTATTACATAGGTATGTAATGAAATTATATACCTATGAATCTTAGGGGATATAGATAGGGTTCAATATGAGGAGGGATATTATATTCTGTAGTATTTCTAAGGATATTTGAAACTCCGATTCCGAGGAAAATTGTGATTAGGTATATTGAGTCCGATATAACAAGACCTGAAATCACACAGAGATTAATAGTGAGTATATACATTATACATAGCTTTTTATTCAAAAAATAAAATGATTTACTAGTAGGGTACTATCAGATTTTTTAAAATGAAAAGTTTAACATTTTGATATTTTTTTGGGAAATTTACCAAAATTTATAGGCCGATATGTTGATGGTGGAAACCGAAAAAATATTTTGCTAATAAGAACATTTCCAAAAATCCCAAAAATTGAAACAAAAGTTAAAACGATTGAAAACGGCAAGTTTTTTTCTCCCTCATAATAATTCTTCAAGCTCCCAATTGGAGGTTTTGTAGCGGTAATATTTTCCCAATCTGTTTCTGTAATATTCTTTACTAAATAATCCATTTTTATTTTAAATTAAACCTAAAAAATTGTAAAAATTCTATCACAAGACTTCTAAAGAATCAATGTATTATTATATAAGTTGAACTTTGGACACTTTAAAAACAATTAAATATATAATTTTGTTTAGCTATTCGACAGGGAGATTTTTGAAGATTTGAAGGTCGAGGTTTTCATAATTGCAAGAAAATACAAGAAGTCTCTCTAATTATGAACGATTAATCATGCAACTCAAATATGTTTGACGTATTAAATCTTTATAAGGTAGGCACTTAAATATATTTTTAATAAAAATATGCAAAAAACAAAAGCAAAAAGTGATCTTGATTAACTAATACAGTATATCCTATAATAATTAATATGTAAGATACATTATATTTACAATTTTGCCCAATATTGTATATAGGGTACAAATACTATATTATAACTATTCCTATAAAAAATGCCTGCTTGCTAGGCAATATCAGTATACAATCATCCTAATATT
>JAQIXA010001638.1:0-23064 GCA_034699045.1 Nanhermannia cf. coronata Gr-Ori-00579
AGGGAATTTTTTTAAGTAGGTAAATGTAAAATTCTGAGCGTGACACTTACTTACTTAGAGACTTTGTTCATTCATATCATATATTAGGGGATTGAACTAAAATTTGAATTTTCAGAGCTAGATCGGCTTTTACAAAAAAAACTAAAGCATTTACTTGTAAAATTGAGATTTTAGCTCTGAAATTCTTTCTTATCGATTGATTTGATTTTAAGAATAATTTGATAGAACTTACCATTGGTAGATCTTTTATGCCTTGAATGACATTCAGATTGCCAAAGATCTGTAATAGAAAAAGCAATATATCTATCTATCTTTAAAAATATAAAAAAAGGAAATAGGAAATAGTAGGAAAATACTATCTAAAAAAATAAACTTGAATAGAAACTCTTTAATTTTTTTTACCTACAGCATCTTCCCACCAAGTTGAGAATAAAGACTCATTTTCACTATCTGGCATTGACCTCTGACCTTCAACATTTGCTTTGGGATATAAAAAATTAAATAGTTCTTCGGGATCCGGATCATCAAAATTTGGTAGGGTTAATGGTTTTGCTGCTGAATCGGTTGAACGTCTAGATCTTTCAACTATGGGATGAAATTCACAAGAAATTGTCCAAAAATCTTCTAATATTGATGAGAATGAATATCCTAAGCCCAAGCTTTCTCCCATTATATGACATGTTGTAAATACGAGGAAAATAAAACCGACTTGTGAGATTGAATGTGACATTTTTATTTCTTTTTTAGTAGATACGAGTATGAGATTAGTTTTGTTCAGATAAATTAGAATTGTAACTTTATATCGACCAATATAAGACAAAAAGTAAAATGTCTTTTTTCAAAAAAACTCAACTTTTACGACTTACTTCTACAAATTAGGTGTTGCTTCTAAAAAGGCCTTTATAAAAATAAAGGTTTTATTAAACTAATATGTAAAACTTTTTTTATGATGCCCAAGATTAGTGAACCTTTTTACCTAATTACTTTTTTCTCTTAACATTCTTACTACAACTATTAATGACTTTTTTAGAAATATGTACCCTACCCAAAAAACTTAATGGAACTAACAAATTGGAATACCTATTAGTAATTAATAGTCTAATTATGAACAACTTAATATCTATTTTTGAAAAATGTCAGTATTAATGCTTTTAAAATTTGGCTAATAGTCGAAAGAACTCGATTGATATATATTATTACAAAAAACGACTTTTTAAATCCATTTCAGAGTAATTTATAACAAATTCAGCTTTTATTTTTGAGATAAAAGAAAAAAAAGATGTTTCAAAATATAATAGAAATTAGGGTTTATCTACGTCCACCATAACCACCTCCTGTTTGAATTTGAGTTAATTGAAGATTTGAAAGATTGCTGAAATCCATAAGTTTCAACTGTAAAAATAATAAAATAATAGATTAATTATGGAATAAAAATTAATTTATCAAATAGGTGATTTGATTATTTAATAATTTACCATGTCCTTAGTTGTTGGATCAATTTCAATGATATCTTTTTCAAGAGCAGACTCGTCAGGAATATAATTGTCTCTTCTTTCTCTTTCCTCTTCTTGCAATTTAATTGAAATACCTCGTACTTGACTTGTCTGAAGCCTTTTCATTAAATGCGTGACAAATCTACAAGAAAGAGAATAAAAAAATTAAAATCCATCTCATTCTGACATTATTCATTCTTTTAAAAGCTTTAAAAAAGTTTTATTAGTTTTTGAAATGTTTTGGCCTTTGGTATCTGAAGTTGCATAGGTTATAAAAAAAATTATAACCAACAAGTTAGAGCATAAATATGACCAAAATAATTTAATTTTCGAATCCTATAGCACTAAATCATCATTTTTTATGGATGAATTCAGTGACTCTAGGTTCGCATTTAATATAAAGATAATCATAACAAAAAATTTCGTAATTTTAATTATACATACCCAGCAATTTTATTTCTTAAAGGTTTGCTTGGGATTACAGCAATTTCTTCGCAAATCCTCTTATTTGTATGAAAATCGAGTGTTAGCCGAGTATAGTACTTTTCTAAAATAATTAAAAAACAAAGAACAGATTAATGTATGAAATGTCTATTTATTCAATTCAGCTCAGAAAAGCCAGATGCTAGTTCAATTATTCAGCATGTACGTAGCGAATACGTTATACATGCATATGAATAAAATGTAAAATTAAGGGCTTTCAGAGCTGAATAAATTGAAAATAATTAAGGAATAGGTAGCAAACTTACCAATAATCACACGTGAAGCCTTCTTCACCGTCTTTGTCCTGACACGACCCTTTAAAAGAAAACAAAATTAGAACTAATCATCTTACAAGGTTAGGTATGGTAGTTTATCTTAATTAGCACAAGATTCTAAAAACTTGTAAAAATGTCCTGGCCTTTGGTATCTGAATTTGTTACAAGCCAAATAAATTTGAGCCAACAAATTAGAGCATAAATATGACCAACTTTTACTTTCCGAATCCTATAGCACTAAAATGTCATATTTTGGGACAAATTTAGTGACTCTAGGTTCGGCTTAAACTTAATCCTCAATTAACTTAAAACTTAAAAAAGAGTTTTAAAAACTTTCCCTATTCGTATATAATTACAGCTCTGAAAATATCAATTTTGGCTCTCATCGTCAAGTAAACACCCATTTATATAGTGTAAAGGTCAAAGGAGACCAAAATTTGGTTTCTCAGAGCTGAATTACATGAAATAGACTTTAAAATAGGTACCTATGCAAATACAATTAAAATTATCTAAATAAAAAGTCGGCTTAAAAAGCCGGATAGAATCTAGCCTCATAAAAATGACCACCCCTGACCAAATATATGACCCAAATACATCAAACTGATGAGTATCATGAGCCCTTCAATATTTTAACTACAATTACTTAATTACTTACCATAATGTTCCAAAATTTCGAAGAAAATATCCAAAAATTGATGATTTTTTTGCAATTTGCAAGACCACGACTTTTAGTAGTGTGTAGAGTTCAGCAAGATGGTTCAAGATGGCTTTGCAGGATCATCTATAAAATATGCTAGTACTCGTAGATACAGTAGGGCTCGCTGGGCACCACCAAAACAAATGAATAACATAAAATATTGATGATTATAATTTTATTTTACTGCACAAAAACAAATCATCTTGATCAACTTGAAATCAAATGTAATTCTCTATTTACCGAGGTAACATCGTCAATTTTCGTCACATTTAACAAAAGACCCTTTGTTTCGACAGTAAATTAAAAATCTAATTTTTCGTCAATTTTGGTCATCTATGTCAAATCATCCTGTCCCAGTCATAGTGGCCATTGTCAACTGTCCAAAATTTTAACTGACGACTGACTCTAATCACTCAAGTGTAGATTCAAAATTTTTAAAAATTTACAAGTGCATTTAACTATAATTAAGAATCATCTATTATGATCATGATTGGATAATGTGATTGACCTTTGACATTGACAGGATCCTTAATACTCTGTAAAATCATCAATACCTAATTGTAATTGTAGCTCATTTTAATTGTAATTTGTATAATTGAAGACTGATTAAGGAAACTTTACAAAATCAAGGTAAGCACTTTTATTTCACTTTTTTCAGCTCTGAAAACCCAATATTTGGCATTTTTTATACAAGTATTTAGCTTGTGAGAGAGGCCTAAATAAGGTTTCTCAGAGCTGAATTAAATGCCTAGCCCAAGTCAGAAGGTCATGTAGTATATTGATCAGTGATCACAATTTTTTCGATTTTTAGTAATTTCTGATTCTATTTACTTTGATAGGTTGACATTGAGGAAGTTCAAAGACTAGAATTGACATTGAGCCAAGTACAAGATCATAGTACTACGACAGAATTATCCATTGAAAATTGAACCCAACTACCCTACTATCAAAGGATTGATTTTTGGATTAATTTGTGAATCTGTGGATAATTATGAGCAATATTTGCTCACTCAGATGCCTTCATATCCCTGGTAGAAAACTTATTGGACAACAAAAATGTATTGGACATCAAATCAAAGGTGCCTAATTTACCAAAATTTAATATTTAAGTATAACTAGTCTAGTCTCAAAAAAAGATAATATACCTAGGTAGTTATATTTTGTAGATAGTTTTACACACCACCCTTATTTCATTTACTAATTTTAAACTACAAATCTATAGTCATTTAAGGGCTTAATGAACCATTTTGGTCTCTATTTTATAAATAAAAATATATATATAATTAAGGCTCAAATTGAGTTTTTCAGACCTGGACTAATTTAATATAGGCCCTGAAATCTATACTAAATTTTAGAGAATGAAATGCCCTTAGGACTTGATGTGTTGTTTTGTAGACATAAGACGTAAAATGTGTTATTAATGATTGTGCAATAGTCAAGAGTACCTACTTACCTTTGGTTTTGATTAGTACTACATACTGGGCTCTCTTATCTCATTGTTATGCTGATAGTGAAAGTAAAAAAGTCATTTTTATCATTGCATTCATCACATCATCTTAAAAAATGTTTATGTAAATGACCATGACACATTTTTACCAATAGACTAGGTAATAATAGTTCATTGTATTAATAGTATACTAGGTAGTAGTCAGCAGTAGCACAATTACTGCAGTTTTAGACTTAATATATTTACATATTCAATTCAAAAAGAATCTTTAATTTGATACCTACCAACCTACCTAAGCTATATTAGAAGTATCAACGAATATGAATTTAAGATTAGTAGATTTTGTTTTTTTGAACAAACTTATTAAGCTTAAATTGAGGTGATTTATTGATTAAAAATTAAATCAACAAAACAAGCATTAATTTCCCAATCTAATGCCTAACCCTAAATTTTTAAAGTAAATACTAAACTAATACGAATCCTTTTCAAAAATTAAAAAAATATTCCATTGCATGAGATTTGGAATCAGATTAATTCAGATCAGACTAGTTTTGTGTAGGTACTAGGTACATTTGATTCAAATTAAGTTAAGTAATTTAATTGGGTAGGTAGTAATAATAATTTATATAAGATTATAAAATAATCGTAAGTCAAGTCGTTCATAATCAAAGTTAGACGACTCGCTCGGAAAAATGTTATCATTTTCATTGATTTCTTATGCAATTTTATTTCCCATCATTTCCTTACCACATGTGTCGTGCTGTGGGTTATTTTTTCCATTTTTTTCCTTAGTCTCTCATTTAAAATGTATTTTTCAAAGATTAAGTTTGATATTTATCATTCGAAAAAAATGATAAGAGATTTCAGAGTCAGAGTCAATACTTTAAAGAGGGTCGAAATTTTCTTGACCTTTAATGATCATTCCATAAAAATATAATGTAGTAGAGTAGTCATACCGAGCCGATAGTCCATATATACTACATACTCCGTATAGACGACTGGCATTACTTATATTCCTTTATCCTATTCTACAGCTAGTAATATAAATTAAATTCATGAGACCATGTGTTTTGAATTTGTTCAAATACAATATCAGGGTTAAGGTGCTGATCATGCAATGGATGAATGTTTTATATTTATATTTAATATATCTGTTAAGTTAATAAATTCAATTAGATATTTCATATACAGGGTGATTATATATTAGAGAGTCAAAGTTGATAGTCTGCTTAGTCAACAAGTTTTCTTTGTAGATCTCGTGTCAAAAAACCTGTATATTATTAAGTTTTTGGTTTGGTATGGTTAGTTATTTCATTAATATGAATATATGGAGGTTGTTTTTTAAATAATTATAATAAAATATTTGTAACTGGAAATGAAATATAATCTGGAATACAGGTCGTTGTATCCTGTAATAAATGATTTAGTGAATGTAATTTTTTATAGTAGCGTAGCAAGTACGTTGTACTGTTGTACTTGACTTGAGAGTAATGGTAATAAAAAATAGTAGGTATGCATTAAAATATTCCTAATTATTCTCTTACCTATACACAATATTACATAGTAATATATAGTAGGGTACCTAACCTACTGATCATTTTATTCAATAGATCTTACCTATCTAGCTATTATTGTAGTGAGCTTGTAGGAATTTAGGAATTATGTATGATCCACAATAAATGAAAATAAAAGCAGTTTTTCTGCGTCTAGTGTCTAGTAACTATGAACTAGACACTAGATTTTTCAGAAAGATTATTGACACGATCAGCTTGAATATTCCAGCATTCATTAGCCTTTATTTACCTCTCATTTGTAGTATAAATTAAATTATGAATATAAAATATAAAAAATGCTTTATGATATTTATTGATTACTAAATGTATTGATAATCAACAGGACATATACGGATCTATTTTCCTAGAGGATATTCTCATTCAACAGCAGCAGTTGCAGTTAGAGGTACGAGTATGAAACCAATTATCCTATATTTAATGAAGGGTTCTTTTATAATTTGGTACATTTTTATCTCAAGAATTTTATTATATGCTCATGAACGAATTTTCTCATTTAATTTTAGGAACTACTTTTCCTCCACCACCTGATAGTCAAAAGAATCAAAATGATGGTCTGAAAAAATCTAGCTCTGGATCAGGATCTGGAATTCGGAGTGGTGGTTCTGGAAGAGATGGATTAAATTGTCCCAAATGTGGTTTGTTTAAAATTAGCATTATTTTTTCTGTTATTAATAATGAATATAAACAACTCTTTTATAAATATAATTTCTTTAAAAGGTGACCCTTGTGTGCACGTTGAAACTTTTGTTTGTAAGTTATTAGATTATACTTTAAAGATTGTTATAAAATTACATTGCAATAAATATTTATTTGTATTTTAGCATCAACAAGATTTGTGAAATGTGATAAATGTCAGCATTTTTTCGTTGTACTTTCTGAATTTGATGGAAAGAAAAATATGAGAGACTCGCTAAGGGCTGAAACTGAACCAAAATATTCTCCAAATTATTCACAAGGACAGCCAGCACCTTCAAGGAAGAATCCTCCACCACCAAAGAAAATATTTGAATATCTTGATCGTCATGTGGTCGGACAAGAACGAGCAAAAAAAGTCCTCTCCGTTGCTGTTTACAATCATTATAAGAGACTCTCAGTGAATCTGCCGCCAATCAAGAGTGCTGCGGAGGCAACAATAAGAAACTTAGACGGTTTTACAGATCTCTCCAATACTTTCTCGCGTAGTACATAATTTCAAAATCCTCTTTTGCTAAAATATTACAAAACTTTTTTCATTTTATGTTTTTATTTATTGTCTGCTAAATTACATGACTTTTTACTGCTCTTGTTGGTAGTTACTAGTATTTATTAGAAGTATTATCTAGCTTTATTAGAATTTAAAATGCTTGAATGTTGGATTTTGAAATTAATTTAGGATTTTATGTATGTTTTTAATCTTTTTCTTTGTTGTCATTTTTAGATTTGCTGCATCTTGGTGGTATCGGTGGACATAGTAATGCATTAGGCGCTTTTCCTCAACAACCACACACTCATCAACATTTAGGTCCAAGTTGGGCTAATTCAGATACTTATTATGAAGGTAGGTCAATATTTTTTAAAATTTAAAATTTTTTTTAAATATACATAGGTATGCATTTTAATATTTTAATATAATTTTAATATTACATTATTCATTATCTATAATAACAATAACTAATTGTTTTCTCTTGATTGTTTTAGGCAGAGGCAATATTCCTCCTGGAACTTCGAACAATAGAGGAAATAGTGGAAGTTCACCATATGGTGGTCAAGGCCCTTCAACAAGTAATAGTGCAATTGGAAGTAACATTTTAGAATCAACGAATCACGATACACGTTTAGATAAGAGTAATATTTTACTCTTGGGACCAACCGGCTCAGGGAAAACTCTGCTAGCACAAACTATTGCACAATGTTTGGACGTACCTTTTGCTATTTGGTATTTTAAAAAATAAAACATGCTACCTAGTATATCTAACTGGTAACATTTAGTTGAAAACTTGATTTGCATATAATTATCTTTATAGCGATTGCACAACACTTACTCAAGCAGGTATGTCCAGGTTTAGCTCGATAGTAAATAATACCTACTTTGTATTTGTGATATATTATTACTATTTTTAATACTTATTTATTATTTATAGGGTATGTCGGTGAAGATATTGAATCTGTTATAGCCAAACTGCTTCAAGATGCAAATTATAATGTAGATAAAGCTCAAACAGGTTTGCCATCTTATCTTATAACATTTATATACATACAAACTCGCACTATATTCTTCATATTAATAGCATGAAGCATGCATTTATTTAGTAAAATCACCTTTTTTAATAATATATACTATATATACCTAAAAACTAATTTTTAATACTATTTTAAGGTATTGTATTTCTTGATGAAGTTGACAAAATCGGTGCTGTTCCTGGGATTCATCAATTAAGGGATGTAGGTGGTGAAGGAGTACAACAAGGCATGCTTAAAATGCTCGAGGGAACAGTCGTTAATGTACCAGAAAGGAATGCTCCAAGAAAAGTAATTTCATTTCACCTAAATTTAAAATAAAATGACTAATAATTTATTTTCTAAACAAAGTTACGCGGAGAGTCCGTCCAAATTGATACTACAAATATATTATTTGTTGCATCTGGTGCATTTAACGGCATAGATCGCATCATTTCAAGAAGGAAAAATGAAAAGTATTTAGGCTTTGGAGTTCCTGCTCAAAGTTCACCGGGTCGAAGAGCTGCATCACAAGCTGGAGTTGGTAAGTATAAACGAGCTTGTTGAAAGCTATCAGTTAC
The DNA here is from genome assembly GCA_034699045.1 of Nanhermannia cf. coronata Gr-Ori-00579. Lineage (NCBI taxonomy): Eukaryota > Metazoa > Arthropoda > Arachnida > Sarcoptiformes > Nanhermanniidae > Nanhermannia > Nanhermannia cf. coronata Gr-Ori-00579. The sequence continues at coordinate 8,747 of JAQIXA010001638.1, forward strand.
TTTATTAATTCTTTATTTGATTTAGCTCATATGTCTGGAGGTCTTAGTACTGCCGCAGAAGATAATGCCGAAATGGACGCTTTCATTAGGTATTTTATTTTATAAGTAAATATAATGTCAAATAACTTACTTATTTCAAAGTAAATAATGATATTGATCGATAAAATTATACATTTGTTTTTATTTGTTTTTAGACAAGTTGAAGCTCGAGATTTAATCGAGTTTGGGATGATTCCAGAATTCGTCGGTCGATTCCCAGTTCTAGTCCCGTTCCATTCCTTAAATGAAGACTTGGTAAGGATAAAAATTTTTGAATTATTTGTGTATTTTTATAATAATAAACTGAATTCGATATTTAATTTACAATTTATAGCTAGTCAGAATATTAACTGAGCCCAAAAATGCCTTGGTTCCACAGTTTCAAAGGCTGCTTGCAATGGATAAAGTTGATTTAACTTTTACACCAGAAGCTCTTATGGCTAGTAAGTTTGATTTGATTTTTTATAATTTTAAATTGAAGATTTAACTTTTTTTGTTTGTTTAAAGTTGCTCGCTCAGCACTAGATAGGAAAACAGGAGCCCGTGGTTTACGTTCTATTGGTATGATAAGCATTTAGTATTTATCTTTTAAACTACTTTTTGATTGTTGATGTTTGTAAAACTTTTATTCTTATCTAATACCTCGATAATTGTATGCTTTTAACAGTTGAGAATATTCTTCTTGAGCCAATGTTTGGTAATTTTATAAAAATTACACTTTTTAAAATATATTAAAATATCATTAATATATGTAATTATTAATAAAAAATTTTGATATTAGAAATTCCTGGATCAGATGTTACATCAGTGCATATCACAGAGGAGGTAGTAATGGGACATTATTGTCCAATCTACACAAGAACTGCAAAAATTAATACCACTGCAGGAGATGATGAAGGAAGCAAACATGGATCAAATGTAAATGAAGAAGAAAGATTTGAAATTAAACATCGGTTATAAGATATTCAAAGTTAGGTAAATCTCTCCCTTCGTTCCTTTCCTCAATCTTTTTAAAAAGACTTCAGATTTCTGATACATATGAAGATAAAAAAGGAATATGTAGTATCTTAGTACATATCTTCAAATAATATTATGCAGGAAACGCATTTTTTTTCTTTCATGAAAAATAGATTATACTAGAACACTGAAGGTGAAGGTAATATTCAGTATCCAGAAATTCAGATAAAAAATAGTTTTTAAAATTGAATAATTTGTAGTGCTGTATTTTAGGCCATTCTCTCTGATTTGAATCTAAATTTTATATTTTAATCTTTTCTAATCAAACCAAATTAACTCCAAACTAACTTATTTCTTTATCCTCCAGCTACGAAGTAGTTCCTGATTCCTGAATCCCTTAATTCAAAAACCTTAATCCTAATCCTATCCTTACTCATGATAAATGATGATCTAAAAATGAAATTGGCAAAATTAATTATGTCGGTCCTAAAATTTAAATTACATTTGTAATTCGTAATCGTTTTTTAACTCGAATTAAGCAAAATACTTATCGTAAAATATTAATGTAAAGTACCTAGTAGTACCTACCTACCTATAATCTATAATTGAAAATTTTTTTTTATAAAAGCCAAAATTATTATGCCTAAAAAATATACAAAATACCAAATTAAAAATGGAAAAAAATATCTAATATTATTGCTGCATATTAATATTAGGGTTAGGGTACTTTAAATAATATTTGAAAGAAATGGAAATGAGTGCATTTTGAAATAATTTTAAGATTTTAATTTGTAAAAAATGAATTCAAACTTTAAACTTTTTAAACACTTAATTAACCAAATTATATTACCTTTTATATAAAAATGAGACTTGTACTAAAGATAAAGATTTAAGCGTATAGGTTAAAGTAGCTTTAAAATACTATTTTGGTTATGAATCTACCTAATTTCAATTTATACTAAAAAAAATATCAAACTTTTAAAAGAGAATTTTTTTGTGAATTTTTTATAGAATTAACTTTATAGAATTTTGATTAACTTTATTAATTAATTTTAAAAAACGGATAATTAAAAAATAGAGGGGTATTAGGTAAAACTATAAAACTTGTAACTGCATTTGACCTTAAGAATATTTAATTAGGTTAGGTTAACCATTATTAAATATTTTGATAAATCTTTCTCTTATACTTGAACTTGTGTATTCTAAAATGTATAGAATTATCTATCTATTAGACAATTAAGTATTTTTATCAATTAATTTTACAAATATCATGAAAATACAAAAAAAAATGATTATAATGCTATTAATACTAGTGAATCGTTGGTTCAAACAAAAAAAACTTTTTATAATATACTACAATACTTGAAAAAAAATTATGAATAATAATTTAGAAGATTTTATTAAAAATAAATAAATAAATAAATAAACACAAAATACTTATATTTAATTAATTTAATTTGTGTTAGATTATAATTCTAATTCTAATTTGCCATACACATTCCATTCCATAAATACAAAAAAACCGTTAGTTTGAGTTTGCTTGCACAATTACCTAGTTTAGTTAATTTAAAGTAAATTCTTTTAGAAAAAGGGACAGTTTATAGATAGCTGAAGTTGATAATTGAATTGAAATTAATAAGTAAATTATTTGAATTAACAATATTTATGTTTTTTTACCTATAGGTAGTATTTAGTATTTTTTCTAGGTTTAAGATTTTTAAATATAAAAACAAGATAACATTTTCTTAATTTTAGGTAGTAATATAAGTATTTACTATCCTTATTATAACATTTTTTTCTGAATTTTTGTGATGTACAAGTTACAAGTAGAAATTTACATTAAATTTATTGATATTTTGTAGTAGTAAACTAACCTTAATTCTTATTTAGAAAATTATGGCTAAATATTACCTAATTATTACCTATTTATTGTTTTATAAACAGCTATATTAAATATTTATTAGATAGAGTTATTTTATTTCCTGTTATTTCAAGAAAAGGGTCTAATCTCATTCTCATTGAGTGACAAACTTTGACCTAACTTTATTCTACTTATCTTAAAACATTTGTGAGCTGTGAGTTATAAGTACTTTTTTTTTAAATATTTGACACACACCTACTTTTACTTAATAGATAGGTAGGCAATACAATGATATAATCCAGCATTCATTAACTCATTTTTAGAAAAATGTAAAAAATAACTCAAATTAAGATAGAAAAAATAATCAGTCGACTATCGAGCCCTATAATATATCCTATCTATTCAGTTTAAACAAATAGTATGGTACAAAAAGTTACAATTTTTTAATTTTTAAATTACTTAACCTTTTATACAAGTTACAAGTCTACATTACTTCTTAACGAGATAACAAAGTCTTACTATTACGTACCTGTACCTTTAATTTGCGAGATTCAATTTTAACGAAGAATTCTTGAAATATTCTGGGATCCTATCATTAAGTATTTTCTCCAATCGAATTTCTTTATCATCCTTACTACCACGTACAACTTTAGTTCGAGATTTGTTCATTTTCGTCACATTCTTGGTCAGTTCTCGATTCTTTCGAATTTTTTCATAATTCTTGAATAAAAAGCAATGTGATATAGAAATTAATTTACGGTCCTTTCTTGATAAAGCCTTCATCTTTTCATTGACAGCCGGATCATGATTTCCACCACCAATCACCTGCTGGATTCGGGCACCTCTTTTCCCTTTCTTACCAGGCTTTCTCTTTGATACTTTAATATTTTTTGAGGAGCTCTCCTGTATCAGTGTTACTTGAGATTTGGCTGAATTTTTTGGTCTTGTGCCAATTATGCCACGACAATTCTTACTTCCACAATAACAAGTTTGGCCTTCCATTGGATTAAATAACGAGAAATTGTAATCATATGAAAGTTCTTCACCTGTAAACAAAGTAAAAGAATTAACAATTGATCCACTAAGAAAATAATTGGGTATTTAATCCAAGTTTAATTTTGTATTTAAATTATAAATATAAACATTAATAAAAACCCATATATTATTTTGTTTTATAAATAAAATGATACGAGTATTCTGTATTATCAATTCATAAAATTCAGCTCTGAAAAGCCTGGGTAAAGTTTCAATTTTATTTATTCCCAGATGTTAGGGCTGAATTTTAAGATTTTAAATGACCGACGACAATTAAGATATTTAACTCACCAGGTTGAATGTCTCTTAAGGCAAAAAGTGCCATACGACTCACTCCATCCACTGACCATTTTTGCATCTCGCAGTTCGGTTCGCAACTGTGGTTGACAAATCGACCTGAAATTGCAAAAATTATGTTTACTAATTATCTTTAACTCGAACGCAATTAATAATTTATAATGAACTTACATTCTCCTCCAACTCGATGTCCGTCGATTACCTAGTAAAAAGTAATAAATAAAATTAATAGCTACATACTCTATTTTATTAGTGTTATTGTCTGTCCGAGAAATAAATTATTACCATTTGAGAATCGAGATGAAGGCAATAATGATGAGTATCATCTTTATAAACTGTTCGCATTCTTTCTTTGAAAACTGCATCCGACACAATTTCACCGACATATTCAATAATGAAATCTCCTTTTGTAACAGTACTAAATGCAAATATCCCAAAACCTTTGTCCTTGGTCACAATCCTCTTCAAGTTTGTTGCATATTCATGTTTTCTTATCTTTTGGTTTAAACAATTTTCACCACAGCTAGGAGAACATTCAGTAAATACGACACGATTTAAGCAATCCTCAGTATTGCATCGAAGTTCACCTATAATATAACAATAAAAAATATTTTTAAAATTAGATTCGTAGTCTGGCAAATCAAAATCAAAATCCTTCTTTATTAGGAAATTATACTAATTATTACTTACCAGGTTCACCTTCAGGACAGTTGCAACTATTATAAAAATCCAAAGACTCATCCTTGCCTTTAGTTGGCTTGCCTTTTGTTGGTTTTTCGAAATATGTATCTAAAAATAATTGAGAAATGTATTAGAAATTTACAGCAATTAGGTATCTACTTATTTAAGTCTATTTGGATTTTAATTCAAAGGTATTAATTCATAATGTTAAGTTAATAAAATCTAACGATAAACAAAGTAAAATTAAATAGGTATAGGTAATTACTTTTTTTAATTTTCTTAAAATTCCAAGACAAGGGAATAACATCGGGCATTGGAAATGGTTTTGGTCTTAAACTTCCCTTTACATTTACAACAACAGTGTCAGATGCCCTATTCCTTTTCTCTTGAATCTTTGCTAAAGCTTTCTGCTGTTTTAGAGTTTCCAATCTTTGTTTTTCTCTTTCATCATTATATTTCTCCAAATTTTCTTTAGCTCGAATTACAGCCAAGCACCAAATATCATATCTAAAAATCAACAAGTAAAATTAGTAAAAATTAGAAAATAACCATAATCATGCATCATTAACATTTACATATTAAGTATTTATTTTAAAATACTTACGGTAATTGAAATGCCTTAACTTTCTTGAAAATTAGATCACTAGTATTATGAGGCAATGGAAGTAAAGGTACGTTTTCTTTTTGTGTTTTGTTTAAAACTTGTTCAATTGGATATCTTTTGTAACGTTTAGATAATAGACCACCATTAAGATAATTTGTTTTAACTGGGATAATTATAGGTGGGTCTGGAACCGATGAAAATGCTTCACTTGGATAATCATTATTAAAATCTGCACTGGAATTTGTACCATCAAAAGAATTCCTCTTCCTCATTTTGACACGTTCTGTCAATGTAGATGGAAAATCGGGATTATTTTTAGCCTTTTTATTACCGTTATTCTTATTATTTAAAGAATTCCGAAGCTGTTCTGATGTACCAGGAAGTGAATCATCCATTTTAATAGTACTCAAATCAATAGACGATTCATTTTCAGCAACTTTAATATTCTTTTTTCTCTTTTTAGGTGAAGGAAATCCAGTCTTATTTACTTTTCTTTTTCTAATTCTGCCAGTTGGGGTAGTTGTTGGAGTTGAAGATGATGATGATGCCAATTGTAGTGGTGTGATTAACTCTAAGAGTGTTGTAGATGTAATCTGAGTTGACTCATTATCATTAGTTTTGATGTCAATTATTTCAACCTCTCTTTGCTTTTGCTCATCAATTTTAGAGGGACTTAATTTGATTCTCTTTTCTTTTTTAACTTTCAAAGTTGAAGTTTTAGATGGAATTAGTTCAACTGCTTCTAAAGAAGTGTCAACAACCTTTCGTTTTCTGCCTCTTTTACTTGGGGATACAACTTCTTCTATAATTTCATTAATTACTGAAGTATCTGGTTCAACGACTTCAACTTTATTTGATTTTTTGGAAGTCTTTTTTAATTTTGATGATTTTTCTGCTATTGTTGTTACTTCTGGTAATAATTCTATTTTCTTTTTAGGTGAATTTTTTAATTTTATTAATGGAATATCATCAAGTTCGACTTCGACTTCTTTAATTTCATCTACTTCTATTTTCACACTGTCTCTGTTACGTCTTGGAGTTGATTTTATGGATTTGGATTTCACATCTTGTACTGGCGTTTCTTTAACTTTTTCAGGAATCCTTTTCTTTTCTATTCTAATTCGAGTAGATAATCTTCTATTTGTGTTCTTTTCTGGTTCGATAGAAGGTATAGGATCATAGTATTCTGGTTCTAAAATAGTTAAAGATGGCTTCGGCGTCTTTTTCCGTTGTTCTTTTTGAGAAACAGCTTTCGGTGAAGAAGGAAGCCTTGGGCTTGTTGCTGCTTTTCTGCTATTTCTATTCTTTTTACTTTTATCGTGTGCAGGTGTAGCCAAAAAAGTTGAAAAACTCTTCGACATTTTAGCACTATCACTACCAAATATTTTATTGCTAGAAGTTGAAATCTGAGATCTTCTCTGATACTTTAAATGACGAAGTTCAACCATTCCAAATTCATGTTGCACAAATTCTTTATCCTGAGCTAGTTTTAAAATGGATTTAACGCCAGGACTTTCTTTGTGATGTATCCTTTTCTTCAGTGGTAATCTCTGAAGCTCAACAGAATTGTTATCATTCTGCTTATTATTATCTTGATTTTTCCTTTTCCTTGATGAAGATGTTGTTGAAGTCGAAGAAGCTGAAGAAGTACTTAATTTCGGAAATGTCACTGATGAACTGTTGTGTTTTGATTGATTTTCTTCTATTAATTTCTTTAAGAATTCGGGACTTGTTGGAATCATATCATATGGAATTATTGGTGTTTTAAAATTTTTAAACTCCATTGTATCGAATACAAAATTGGTCGAGTTATTCTTATTAGCTTTAAATTTCTTTCTAGCTGGTGACCTTGATGATTTTTCATACTTTGAGAGTCTACTACCAATTATGAGTTTATTACCAAAAGTATTACTCAATTCTTCGTCTATTTCTGATTCTGCTATTTCTTGATTTTTTGACGATTTACTTCTTGAAGTTACTACTGGTCTTAATTTCTTATCTTTCCATGTCTTATGCTTATCTTTTGTAACAATCTTTTTTTCTGACGATGATTTCTTTTTATTATGCCTATTTCTTTTATCAGTCTGTTTGATATTATCGTCATTTTGTTGAACATCTTTTTCACTATTAGATGAAATTTCAGTCTCAGCTACATACTTTTTCAAAGCTGCCTTAGTTTTCACAGTTTTTGTTGGGCTTTCTGTAGATGATGAATAAGGTGAATTTTTAACACCATTTATATGTAATTTATTGCTTATAGCAGGTTGTGGTGGTGATGAAGAAAGTGATGGAATTGAGATCATGTCCTTTCTAATCCGACTTTGACGAACTTTCATTTCTTTTGACAATTGAATTTCATCCTTTTCAGTTTTCTTTGGTGTTCTCGGCTCTTTTTGTTTTTTATTTCCTTTTTTATCACCCTTTTGATCAATCAACTCCATTTGAGATTCAATTTTAGTCGAAGCATGTTCAGTAGCAGGCGATTTTACTCTCTTCACTTCTTCAATGGTCCCGTTAAGTCTTGGTGATTTCGATTTACTTCTTGGAACGAAAATTGACAATTTATTTGGCTTTTTCGATTTTGACACACTTTGCTGTTGAGCTGAAGGGGAAACCTTTTCAATTGTTGTATCATTCATTCCTTTTTTTCTATTGTTTTTATTTGGAGTTTTTTGTTTCTCTTTTGTCATTGGCAAATTTGAAATTTTCGGATCATCATCTGAGGCTTTATTATTATTACTCAAAAATTCTTTGGTTTTTCTTGTTCCACCTTTTTGAATTTCTAATTTAGATATTGGTTTTATTGTCAAATCTGTATTTGATTTAACCAATTGCTCAGGAGTAGTTATTTTTTTCTTATCTTGAGTCGTGTGTGATTGATGATTTACTACTAACTCTACGATATTTATTGCATTTCTTACATTAGAATCAAGATTGCTATCAGACTCGTCTGATTTATCAGTAGCAGAGCTTCTTGAAAATCGTCTTGATGTAATTATTGATGAAGAAAAATTACCATTCGAATTAGATGGAACTTTCCAGTTATTTACAATTTGGCTTGATGGTGAACTGATAGGAAAAATTGTCAAATCGGTATTTTTCTTAGCCAATAACACTAATGGATCATTGTCGTATGTGGAATTTGATGATTTAGCTGGTGAGAGTAAAGAAACAGAATTTGTAGATGAAGCAGAGGGACTCAAATGTGGTTCGCCATTATTATTTAAACTATTACTACTACTACTACTTATCGATGTGATAGATAAAGTTGTTGGTATTGAAAGTAGTTGTTTATCGAACTTAGAAGACTTATTACTATTTTTGTCAGATCCTTTTTTCTTTCCTCCTTGTTTAACAGGGCTAGCAAATGGCGAACAAGTTGTTGAGGAATCATATGTAGTACTCGGAGTTGATGAAATTAGTCCATTTTTTACAGGCGATAAAGATTCAATACTCGATCTTCTTGAACTTCTAGTACTTCTTATTTCATTTGAAGACGTGGTACTATTATCTTGTCCTAATTCTAATTCAGAAGATATTGGAATGTTCTTACTTATTAATGCTGATTTTGAATTTTGAGTTGATTTTATTTGCTGTTTCAAAGCATTTGAAATTATTTCAATTGACTTTTCCTTGTCATCTTGATGTTGTTTTTCATCTGAATTTGTTTTTGGTTGCAATTGTGCTGAAGTAGATGCAGGTTTATTATAATTTAATGCAGCAATTCTTAACTTCATACTCCCTAAAAATGTAAACAAAATTATAATAATTAAATTATGTCAGTCAGGTTTAATTTAATTTACCTAATTTAATTAAGCTAAATTGATTTGATTAATTTATTACCAGGTTCATAGTTATTACTAATAGAAAATTGTTTTTCTTTCTTTTTACGACCCTTTTTGCTTGTTGATGAAGTACTTGACTTGCTACTTGGATGAGTGTCATTTATAATTGCTCCTTTATTATCATATTTTTTTGGCGAAAGAGGTAAAGCAATTGTTCCTCTATTTTTAATTTGACCATCAGTATTGTTTAAAATTGATGAAGAATGGCAAGATGATGTGTCTGAATCACTCGATGAACTTGAGCTCGAAGATGAAGAAGAATCGCTATCAGAACTATCAGACTAAAATAAAAATTGAATAGGTATTATCTTTCCAATTAATTATTCTTACAAAATTTAATTTGTAAAAAATGTCTTACCTCTGAATCTGAGCTTGAATCGTCAGTGTCAGAATCTTGAGATCGTGTGTTAGACATTGTTACTTCACTATTAAAGCCATTTATAAATGTTGTCGGTTTTTGCTGTAATTGATCATCTTTTTTAATAGTTGTGAGAGATGATGAAGCTGCCACGTCAAAATTGAATGATTTTACAGTTCGAGGAATTGGTGTTGCTAAATTAGTAGTATTTCCATTTCTCCAATTTCTTGCATTACTTATGTTTATATTAATTGAGGATTCAGTTAAAGGGTAGCCAAAGCCAGTATTCTGTTCACAACACAAAATTAAAGAATTTTACATACATGAGATAATGACATAAATATTAAAAATATTCTTTTACTAGGTACATACTATGCAATGTAAAATGTATCATGAAAGCTTACTTTGATAGCGTCAATATCAACAGTTGAAGGTAAATCTTCAGCATCTGAATCATCATCATCAACTGATTTAATTTGCAGCGAGTGTAATACCGGTACAGACTCTGTTATTAAAAAAATGTTAATTTTTTTTGTTATACATAAACATAGCATCTTAAAACTGAATACTGATAAAATAGTTAATTACCTACATTTCAAATAAATACAAATACTGTCTCAAATACTGTATTGTACTGTGACTCACAGTCACAGTACAATATTATTAAGGTCTATCGCTTTTTAATTCAGATCTGAAAACCCCTAAATTGGCCATAATCCCATATGCATTTTATTACATAATTAAGACCAGAATATATGTTTTCAGAGCTGAATTTAATTTAAGAATAGACAATAACAAAGAAACAAAATAGTGTAATTTACCCGGTGATAACAATGACCTAGGTCCTCCTTGATTCATGATGACCTCGTACAATTTCTCCTAACTAAATAATAGTCACAAAAAAAGCAAAATTAACAAATAATTTATAATAGAAACTTATACATAAAAGTTATATTTATCTCATCTCACCTTTACACTTTGTTCAGTGAAGCTGAGGCTTGCCTTGGACCATCAAATGACAATGACCACCACCATAAATGACCATTTAAAAACGATCAGGCCAAAGTGACCAAAAACGTCACCTTCAACACCTAATCTAGCAAGTTCGTCGATGGTTATAAATTAAGCATGGTCAATAAGATCTTTAGTTAAAATAAAGTTAAAATTAGTTAAAAAGTTAAAAAACACAAAACACTCGAAACTTTTAGTAGACTCGAAAAATCTTAGAGATGATGCTTTGAACTATAGGTTAAAATACGGTTAAAAAAGTTAAAAACGGGGTTCAAAGGTCAACATCATCAATAATTTAGATTTAGATGCTAATGCATAGCTACTAAACTACAGAACAGACAAACAATTAAATTACTAAAATGTAAAGTTTTGTTTGAAATTATTGATTTTCTTCGAGAAGTGATTTTTTCTTAATGCTATTTAGGAGGGAGAATTCCGTATCTGTTCAGATGGCAGATCATTTCATTTCAGTAATTTTTGTACATATTTTTATTTTTAAAAACTTTTTTTGGGACTACCTATATGTATTTTTGGTCATCAAATCAAGCAAGTGTCAAGTCCATATTATTATCTACCTTTTAACAGTTAACAGGTGACCAGGCACCAGGCGCAGGTGACCAGCGGACCAGGACCCGGTGGAACAGTTTAACTGCAAAGGTGATTTGGATAATTTAGACATCGAAATATTGGAGTAGCCAGCAGGTTCAGGTAAGGCAATTTATAGAAATATGTTTTTAAACCGTGTATTTTATGTCATGCATTTATTATATTGTTATTCAGCTATAAAAAACCAGATTTTGACAACTTATATACGACATACGATAACCAGAGATATAGAGGCCAAAATTTGATTTTTCAGAATTGAATGCTGAATTAAATTTAGATGATTATTTTATGCTAGTTAGTATTGTAAATTGTAGTATAATACATTTTAAAATAGGTAATTTTATAAATTATGTGTACTTTTTTTAGATTTGTAATTGATGTTCTTCTGACCTGACAAGTGTCATCGTCAACCTGTCAAAAACTATACAGAGTGAAGACTAGCTTAAGAAAGATCATGGTTTTAATATAAATGTAAGTTTAAATTATTAGCTATCTTATAGGTAGGCATATGCAGTATGTAGGTACTTTATTTTTTATTTTAGAGGTTTTTCTGAATAAATAACATTTTTTACTTTTTTGTAGAGCTAATCATTATTATGGAACAAATTCTTGAAGAAACCTTCGCTGAAATAACCCATTTACCGCCTGAAGTTTTGAACTTGGTAGCTGATGGAGATGAGCTTTTGGATAAAGATTTTAATGTCATAAGTTATATTAATACAATTTTTCCAACTGAGCAATCACTAACTGGATTAAATGATAAAATTAATACGCTTGAGAATGAAATAGCTTCTATTGATGATGAAGTACGTGGGTTGATAAAATGTAAGTTCATTTTTATAATAAATTGAGGTGTTGGTGTTTTAGATTTTTAATTGGACTTGAATTTTTAGGGAAAGGTGGTCAAGATGGTGTAGAAGCATTGAAAAGAGCATCAGCAAGTATAGAAGCTTTGATGGCTAAAGGTATTTAATACATACATACTCTGAATATTTATGTTAAGTTTTTATTAAAATGTTTTTACTATTTCAGTGATGGATATGAAAGGACGAGCTGAACAAAGTGAAATTGCAGTTAGAGATATGAGTAAGATAAATACATTATGATTCGATAGTTAAAGATTTGAAAATTTCTACGATTTGATATAGAATAGGTAGATATAGGTACTGGTACTGTAGATATTCTAATTTCTAAGTATTTTTTTTATAGCCCGAGATATTAGACAACTTGATACGGCAAAGAAAAATTTAACTCAAGCCATCACAACGTTAAACCATCTAAATATGCTTGTGTCTGGTAATTATTAAATACTTAATTATATTATGATTATGAAATCATAACATCAGGCTTTAGGTTAATTTTCATATTTCTTTGTATTTTAGGTGTTGATACCCTTCAGTAAGTAATAATAATTCAAAATTATCTATTTCAACTTGAGCTTGAGCTAATCATATTTTTTTTTATAGAACTTTAGTTAAAAAACGACAATATGGTGATGCCGCTAATCTTCTACAAGGTGTTGTTAATGTTGTTGAACATTTTGATAGTAAGTTCTTTTCTTATACATTTACAATAAAAAATTAAATTTGATCATTGATAAAATAATAAACTATTCTTACATACTACTTTTAGATTATCAAAGCATTCCACAAATATCTCAATTATCGCATAAAGTTAAGGATATTAAAAAAGAACTTGGTGATCAAATAAGTTTAGAATTTAGAGAATCATTTTCAACTGGTGGTAGTATAAACTCAAAACAAATGGGTGAAGCATGCTTGGTTCTTGATGTTTTAGGTAAGAAAGTATTTTTATCTATTTACATTCTCTCGAAATTCATGAATTATTTAAAATAATTGTACATATCAATCATAAATTTTAGAACCGCATATTAAACACGATCTTCTCCAGTGGTTTGTTTCTTTACAATTAAAAGAATATACTGTCCTCTTTGATGAGAATGAAGATTTAGCCTGGTTGGATAAAGTGGATAAAAGATATGCATGGGTAATGAAACAATTCTCATTATCTTTTCGATTTTATAAAAAGTTTAATATTTATTTTTAGCTAAAGAAGCATTTAATTCAATTTGAGGAAAGATACAATCCAATATTTCCAGCAAAATGGGATATATCTCAAAGGATCGCGATATCGTTTTGTCATCAAACACGTCAAGATTTAGCAAAAGTTATGGGAAAAAGAAGACATGAGATCGATGTTAAATTATTATTGGGTGCTATACAAAAAACTTGTTCATTCGAAAATCTTCTTTTCTTAAGATTTGGTGGTCATATAATTGAAGAAATTGATCTTGATTCAAAAAATCCATTTTTAAATGGCGTTTCCTCGGACGATGATAAAAAGAACCCTTTTCTCAATTCAGCAACAAAACCTTCACCAAAGAATGTTGAAAGGAAAGTCATTCCAAATCAATTTAATAGGATAATTACGCAATCTTTTGACCCATTTCTTTACATTTACATTGAAAGCCAAGATAAGTAAGTACCTACCTAGTACCTACATAAATATTCATATATTGTTATAAAGATTTTTCTTAACCCTAGTAGTACAATTACAATTTGATAATGAAATTTCTGAATTATAGAAACTTGGCTGAATTAATTGAAAAGTTTGTCTCAGAATTACGCACCAGTGGATTTCCACAGCCTCAAGCACCTGATTCAAGTGCAGTAGTTTTATCTAATTGTGCTGATTTGTAAGTACCTATATTATTTTAACTGTTTCTTAATTTATAATTATTAAATCTATTAAAATGTTCTTTTAGATTTGTATTCTATAAAAAGTGCCTGGTACAATGTACTCAATTAAGTTGTGGAGAACCTCTTTTAAATCTTGGTCATGTATTCAGTAAAAGATTGCGAGATTATACAAATAAAGTATTACAATCAAACCTCCCAAAGTAAGTCGTAACGTAACTGTAATATATATGTGAATAGTTTTTTATTTAAAAATTAAATAAACTTTGAACAAAGGTAATTTACAAGAATTAAAAGTAAAGAATTA
>JAQIXA010001639.1:0-23064 GCA_034699045.1 Nanhermannia cf. coronata Gr-Ori-00579
GGATTGGACTATATGATACAGGTTTTAGTTTTAAACTGAATTCTCTTTTTACCCCTAAACGGGCGAATACTTTGCTCTACCCTCGTACTTACGTAATACGAGAATTTAATCATTTACAATAGTACCTGGAAATAGATTTAATTTGATTCAGAATTGATGCATGTCAAATTAAATAATACTTATAAATAGACCACTTCAGTTTCAATTTAATAATCTTTTTGTCTACTCCTACGTACTTCTATCTATAGCTAGATACTAGTTAGATATGTGTCTACCATTTGAGTTTTGTATTCGAATGTTTGCTTTTCAAATTATGATAAATGACCAATAGATTTTTGTTGTTTTCGTAGGTGTACTACTCGTATTCAGGAATATACTATAATCTAATAGATTGACTTTTATTTTATTTTATTTCAATGTCAATGCTACACCATCATTACCTATATAATAGGCAGCAGGTACTTGAGTTTATACGAAAATACATAAAAAGTGTATAGACTAAAGGGTAATTCAATATCTATATAAAAGTAAATTTTTCCATTTTTTGAGGCTTTTCTTATTTATATGCGACTTTTTTAGCTTGTATAATTTTAAAATCATTTCTAACGATAAGTATCGCACTAAGGATCTCTATGTATCAAGTGTCTGTAAGGATAAATTGACACCTAGTAGTACCTCTATATGCTATAATGGGTCAACTCTAATAAGTAAGTACTTGTAGTATGTATACATTTAGGAAATGTCCACAAGTTGTTGAATTATGTATTTTCTGATTTTTATTTCAAAATACTGATACTAGTACTATTAGTACTACTAGTATCTACTACTAGGTATTTTGTGTTTGTTTGCTATTTTATCGTAGTAATCGTAAGTGCTTGTATTAGAAGTGTGTATGTATCCATCAAAATCAAAATGTCTTCTGCTTAATGTATTGTAATCGTATCAAAGTATCAAAGTAATGAAAAAAAAAACCCCTTTTAAAAACCTTTATACATAGATACATAATACATACTTACAACTGATACAATTGCGACTTTACTTGTAATAACAATTTAAATTGGATTGAAAAGATTGTGTATTTTTCTGCTGGAATAAGTGCTCGATATTTACTTTTGATAATACTTGCACTTATTGTATCAGAAACAAGTAATATAGATATAATATCAGTATCAATGTTCCAAGTTCGGTTGACAAAATAAGTCCATACTATTAGACACATTCTTCTTTTTTAAAAACTGGATGTATCTACTCGTATGTATGTATCTGCCCAATGGATTTTAATGTAATTATTATTTGGATATAGAATTCAGAAAATTCTACAGAATTCAAAGTAGGTAGTAGTGGTATATTCTGAACTATAGATATTCAAAAATTTGACATAAAAATCCAAACTTGTTTTGTCTACGTTATTTGGAAAGGACTTCAAAATCTCTTTTCTTGATTTTTTTTGTTTAGTTCATTGATTTTTTAAATTTAGACCCTACATTAAGCTATACTCGTATTTAACTGATCGTGAATTTATAGAAAAGGGTTTCTTTTCTAAAAATTTGGAATCTAGACCAGATTACCAGATTGTTTTACCAAATTTTCAATAATGCTAGTACCAGTAGTATGCATTATTGTTTGAATAAATTATAAATTTAATTAAACTGCTAGATACTCGTATTTTTCACATCTGTGCTTGACATCTACTTAATCACAAGGAGCATATATAGCTATTTGATCATTTAAAGACCAATTTCTAACTAAATATAGGGATAAATCAACTTAATACTATGATTATCAAAAGCATATTTTCGAATTAGCATTATTTTCATTTATTAAAAACAATTTCTGTATGCAAATCTCGACTAATTTGAAAAGAAATCACGAGGTTTTGGACCAAAATTTGCCCTTTTACTCCTATTCTTCAAACACCCACACGATTTCAAACAAACAAAAAAACAAGGAAAATTTTCTAGAAAGAATCGAAAATACTGTAGGTTTAGTCAAGCTTAAGCGCTTGCTTGCTCAAATTCCAAGTTCCAAATTCCAAATCCAAGAATTTCTATAAGGCCATAGAGCATTAAGTTACCCCAGAAAATACATAAGCACTTATATGGGATATAATAAGTTAGGTATTCCTTTGAAAAGGGTTGGAAAGTTGGTTATAAAGTTCCGAAAATTTCTGAAAAACCGAAAAACGCCAAAACTTGGTCTCATTTGAAACACTTGTGGATCGGATTTCAAAGAAACAGGATATATCTATCTACTACTTTCTTTTACTTCAAAATATTACTTTAAAGATTGAAATTTTACTAGGATTCTAACTAGTTGAAATCTATCTCAATTTACTATAAACTATCATCTTGTACTGATAATCTTGTACACTTATCTCAAATCTCAAAATAAATTAAAAATAATTGGTCAACACCATATCCGTACTCATTTCGACGGGGTATAAAAGCCTGTGTTTTGTAAAATCAAGTAAATAAACTCGAGTTGAAATTGAGAGTGAAAGTATTTGAAAGAAAAGAAACTTGTTTTCAGAAACACTTAAGTAAAGAAAGGATAAAAGTTGTTTTAAATCTTTGAAAAGTTTAGAAAATAAATAAGGATTTGTACTATACCATTTACTGAATACTATCTAATCTATTATGTTTTACTCATCAAACAAAATGACTTCAAATAAATTGCTGTACCTTCAAGTTTTCTTAGCTCTACTATTTTTCATTGAGGTGAGTGCATTACTAAACATTTACTATTTTTAATCCAAAGGTTTTTGCGAGGTTTGTTCATATTTCACTTACAAAGTACTAGCTAAAATTCTTACTAATGGAAATTTACAGAATATTAAAATAATTTCTGTAAGCAACTCGAATATACTGTAGCTTGAAAATTGGAAAGAAATCTGAGATTTTCAATTAAAATTTACAATTTCACTCGTAGGTACTCGTACATATTCAAAAATTCACACGATTTCTTACAAAATATAGCAAAAATATATTCAAAAAAATTAAACTCAATCATTTAATTGATAGATATCTGTACATTGTATCGTATCTAGATTATATTTGGATCTACGAGTAGATACAACCTAGATTCAGACTACATATTCAGACTTCAGTCAATCTAGATTTTTTGATCAATGTAGGTAGGCCAATTTTCAAAAGTTAAAGGCTTTATTGAAACTAATCCGTATTATACTTGTGCTCGTAATACAGAATGTACCATAATTGACTTAAACACTTTCATAAATGTCATTAGATCATAAGTTATATCTAATTGTAAGAACCTTTAATAATAAAAGACTAATTTAAGGAAAAGTGCCAAAAAAAGTTTGATATAAATGCATCATCTAATGTTGCATTCCCTTCCTAAATTTTTATTTCCAGTTTCTTTTAATCCGTATTTTAGCATCTTGATGTACAAAAGTAGCCTAAAGAAGAGACAAGAAAACTTTATTGAAAAAAAATTAGAAATCATTTAGAGACAAAAATGTGTATTACAAATTCAGAATTTTTTTGATATTTTTGGTCATTTCTCCAATGTCAGAGATCCTTGAGTCTTTTGTCATGCAGATATTTAATGCGATTTTTAAGTCTCAGAATAATGAAATCATAATAGTATCCATCTAATCTCGATTCTGTGTAGGCTGAGGCTGATGGATTTTCTAAAGGATATAAGTATATTATATCCAGAGTATTTCGAAAATAATTCAGTTATCTTTAAAATTATTCTATGCGAAGAGAATCCAACAAAGCATACGATAATAAAAGACAAAATCCATTCTCTTTCCATGTAATGTATACTTATATCTAGAATAAAGGAATTTCTCTATAATGAAACCATAAATATTAGTACAATCCTAGTATGCTATTAAAGCATAATTTTACTATAATTATGAATAGCAGTATTCTGTAATATGAATATAGATTTTTATTCATAAATTTTTAGATAGATTCTCAATCTTTTTATAAAATGTCAATTTCCGGACATCGGAAAGCTGAACCCTTTTGAATGAAACCCTTTTAGGATTTATAATTTATATTTAGCCAAATCTGATCTCAAATCTCAAAATTCTTCGAATCAGGATCAGGATACATTTACCTAAATTTAAATACATTATAGGTATTCGAGTATTAAGGTTTTTCATGGAAATGAATGAAATGCATAGACATAAATCAGGGCTTAAACCTCCAGATTTTCCCGGAAAAATGTCATAATTCCAAACAAAATTTGGAATTTCTATAAATTTCAAGTTTTTGAGGTTTTATACACTAAATTATACTTGCAAAAATAGGTTAAATATTGTACTTCGAAGAAAGATGCAAGACTTTATAGCTTATGATTTGCTAGTCACATTCTAAGACTTTATAAAGAAGTTTCATTCTTGACATAAATAAGTACATTTTTTGAAAAAATTCTTTTCATCTTTCTTAAATCTTGGACTTTCATTTTTACTTTCTCCAACTGCGTATTTATTCATTCATATTAATACTAGATTCATATGAGCTACATTTTATTATAAGAAATTGAAAAATTGAAATATTTTTTTTTCTATCTATTTTTGCATTAGGTTAGTGAGGTCTGTTCAGTTGGCGAGGATTATTATAACCCAGATTACAGTCAAGAGGATTTGATGCTCGGAGATGAACTTTTTGAAGAAGCCAAGAGACATGTTGGCTCAGCCAGATATGGTGGCCCCGCCAGAACTACCCGAGATCAAATGGACAATAATTTTCTAAAGAGCAAAAGATTCCTCGGTAAGCCTCGGACATTTTTTCGGCCCTTTTGTCAAAATTTATAAAAAAAAATGAAATTTATCTTAAATGTCCAGCTTCGGACTTTATGGTTCTGTGAACAGCTTGAGCTTCTCAAAAAAATGAAATCCTTATAATATAAATAAAATCCATGTGGTGCTAATAGCTACTGATATCTGTAGTTTCATATTATGTACAAGAGCTAAAAATTAATTTTGTCCGATTTGTAGGTTCATTGGCAAGGACTGGGTGGTTTCCCCGGGAATTTAGAGGTATGTAGTATCAGTAGAAGTAGTAATACAGATACTATACTGTAAGGTCATTTAAGGTCACAAGTACTAAAAATATCGAAATTGAAAACTATTCAGATGTAAAGAAGTTCTGAAAGGGGTAAATTTTAGTGCCTACACAAAGCGATCGGTAATGTAAAACTGTTTAAATTCTATGAATTCATTTTTAAAGTCCTTTAGAATTCATCGAGATTTTCAATTTTGTAATTGAATTTTGAATTGAAATTGAATTGAAATTTTGTAATTAAAAAGTTGAAATAAATGCAATTTGCATTTTTCTGAGTATTCAATCTGAAGCCTTTGAAAATTATTTAGAATGTATAGAATAGAACATACCATAATATGGCATGAGTATGAATTTAATAATCGTAATTTCTGTCAAATTATTTGAATCCATAAAATTTTAATTTCAATTTCTTAAAAATACTTTTCATTAGTAAATAAATGTACCTTTTTGTGTTCACCAGATCTAAAAGTATCGTTGCATTAGCAGATACTTATATGTATCTAAAACTGATAAAAAGACAAAATTATTCTTTACATTTTGTTGAAAATTGAAATATATGCATAGTAAATTGGATTATTTTGCAAATGAAAAGAATTAATTTCAACATCTCAAAAGAATTAGTAAATTACTTATATGTACAGTATAGTATGGCTAACTTTTATCAATGAAAATTTTTAGAATTTTAACTCTTATAATGTGGAGCTTGATAGTATTTAGTTGTGAGAAACTGGAATAAAATCTGAATATTATACATTGTCAAAAATATTGGTTAAAACAATCTAATCTAATAGGTAAGGTATAACAATATCTGAAATTTTAAGCAAAATTAAAGATCTCGGTCAAAAACAGCAGCCAAAATGAAATCTTTTACGATTTCAGAAACATACTTGCCTATGCTATGTTCTACAGATATTTCTTTATGTTCACAATATTATTACCTAACTAAGAATTTAGAATATAGAGTAAGGAAAATTTCAGATTTAAAAATGCACGATAGCAGAATGACAGTAAAATCCCTTCTATATCTCTCTCAAAATAAAAAATGAATACATTTATTATGGCCAACCTGTCATTTTGTGTTATCTATGTAAAAAATTTTCCTAAAATTCATTTAGGTGCTTTTAATCTTAATGCAAATTATTTTGACAATTTGACAATCTTTCTCTTATGGTTAGAGAGTCATAATTTTGAACTTATTCTTATCCTTAGAAAAAAATTCGAGGTGCATATTCTGTTTCTGTTTTACAGTAGAAAGCTAGTAGATTAAACATTTCTTTCATTTTTGAGAGCTAAACATTTTTGCTATATTCTTGAAAATAATTTTTTTTTCAGGTTTCGCTGCTCCTCAATGGGATAAAAGACACATTGGGTCCGCAGCTAGAGGTAAGTATTTTTGTGAATTTGTGCATTTAATTTTTTTCAATATTTTTGAAATTATTTTTGAAAACTTGCTATATTGAAAGGAATAATTACCATTTTATACTAGTACTAGTCCTATACTATAATACTTGGATAATGTATTGTATCTGTATTTGTATTACATAATTTACTTTTTTATAGGCGGTTATATGCCCTTTCAAGGCAGACCTCAGTTTGAAGTAAGTTCTTTAATTTATCCAACTTGATAAATTTTTTTTTACTATTTTTGATTTGAATTTCTCAGCTTTGAAAATTACCTAAAAACCTACGCTATTACCTAATCTTGATTTTAATAAAATTCATATTGTGATTTACAGGGAAGTTACAAAAGGAACTTAGGTTCAGTCCTTAAGGGAAAGAATAAAGGAAATTAAAAACTCTCATCAGATGACAAATTTCCAGAAAACCTATACAAAATACTACATACATTATTGTACACTACTATACTGTAACTGTAGTTAGCCACGGGTGGCCGAAATTACTCTAACAAATCATTTTCTAACAATTATATCCAAAAACACCAGCTCTCAAAAAAGCAACACCAAATGCTTCACAACTATTAATTTGCCCGATAAAATGTTTTTGTGAGAATTTGAGGCTTATGTATTTTTTGTTTTCTAGTGTGATTATAACCCTTTTAATCCCATAAATAAGAAACTAGATAAATATTAAAAAACTTCCTACGCAATTTCTGATCCTTTTTTCTCAAAGACATTTTGACCTTTTGACATTTAGAGTCTATCTGTAAGGATGTTAAAACCCACATTAATGGATTGATATTTACAAAAAAGATAATAAAAATAATCTTTCTATTACCATTTATTGTACGAGTAATACTACAGAATAGTTCATAGAATGATTTATGATTTTATTGACTTTATACAAAAATACAAGATCAAATTATGTCCTAGGGTTATTTTTCATCGACTATAAGGCTAACTTACTACTTACTTCTATATGAAAACTAGCTAGATTATGTAAGCAAAAAAAATTAATCTTGATTAATATCTCTTTAGTAGAGAAGCTTATTAGGGTACTTATTTAGAAAATTTTTTGAATTAATTCTAATTTTATAACCCCTATAATTTAGGTTATCGTAAAGATAGTATTTAAGTAGTAATACAAAATGATATTTAATTGGACTTTTCTTTAAATGTTTATAGTTTATATCAGCTTGAAACTTGGAATCTGTATTTTTATCATAAATTATCTATACTGTATAATAAGTTAGAAAATTGAAATGTTTTCAAAATTAGTAAAAATGCTAAAATAGAGTTGTTTATAAAATATACGTATCTACATCTACATAATTATTACTATTATCTAAATAGTAGGGTATACACTATACAAGTATAAATTATATAAATATATCTGTAGTTGCCTAATTAAGTAGTATTTTAAATAAAAGAATACTTAATTGTAATTACAACTTGTGATGTAACTAGCTCTTTGTAAACAATAGGCTGGAATTGGAAAATAAAATAAAAATCAACATCTTGAAAAATTTCCAAAAAAATCTTGAAATTGCATCGCAGAAACTGTTTTGATTTCAATAATTACGATAGGTAATTAACTTAATGTGCAAATCATTTCATTTTTGTCTAATCTTTCAGTAGTATTTTGAGCTGATTTTGTACAGTTCTTAAAGGTCAAATTTGACCAAGAAATTCTCCAATTCACATTCAGTAAAATGTTCAATAATCCAAAAAAACAAATCAAAACCGATGAATGAATAATTCGAACTCGATAGATTTGAGATTCTTCAAAAAAGTTGACTTTTCCACATAATTATTGAAATCATTATGACTTTCAATTTTCAACTACCCAACCTATCTTATATTTCTCAATTCTCAATGAATGATAATCAAATCGATAAAATTGGGGTAGATTTTCAGACACTTTCATATAACTTTGATGGCCTGGACATTTTGAAATGTACACAAAGTACTCTAAAATTTAAATACTTTCAGCAGTCACATTTTCAAGCCGCCTTTTCATTTGTAGACTTCAGCATGAGATATAGAAGAATTCAACTATAGGATTCATAGATATGGATATAAGTACCTATCTATCTACCTACTTACTATTTTTTTTTAGAAAACTTTTAAAACTCCAAGTTCCAGAAAAATTTTCTAAAAAACTATCTTGGAACATTTTTGATTTTAATTCATACGGGCATTTCGATCTATTTAAATGTCTATTCTATTTTAATTAAAACTTTTTTGGTTAAAGTTAGTTCAACTTTTTATTTGATTAATTTCACTAGGAGAAAGTTTCAACTTGTAATTTTAGAAAAAGTATCTTTTGGACGGACCTATTTAGTAAACTAAAAACTAAAGTTTACTACTCCGTAGGAGCATCCTATACCTATACTTATACTACTGATACAATTTATTTATGTTTAACATTTAAACATAACTTTTATCTATCCCTTGTTCTTAACCTTTTTTTCCTAATCTATCTATTCTGTAAATATAGTAGTAATCAAACGGAGATCAGCAGGTAGTAATTAAAAATGCTTTTATAGTTTATGGCATTGATTGATCATACAAGTAATTTTAATACAAGTTTATTTTAAATTAGGTAATTGCCCTATATATTATGCGATTATTAAAATTAAAATTACACATGTCAAAAAAGAGAAAAATAATTGTAATTGTTAAAATACATAGTACCTTCTGGTTCTGGATAATGCTGTTTTGTATTACACAAGTTCATTTTGAGAAATTAAATGTACATTCACTACTTAATTATTAAAGCAATTATTATGTAAACAATTCCAGGGATTTAGTTAAATAACTAGAATGACCTATGATGATAGTATTGAGTTACAGTTAGTTATGTATTTACACAATTCATACATTAATATTAATTTTCATATGATTTCTACATTTTAAGGATTAGTATGTAATAAGATGTTAATTAGTTTCACACAGTACATTACAATTTTACTTATCACAGTATTTTAGTAATCTCACTAATTAATTGTGATTCTTAAAAATCAATTTGCTAGTCCTTCAAGTATATAGGTAGTATATTTAGAAACTATAATCCTTTAAAGTAATTAAATACAATACTACCAATCATCATTATATTTAGGATTTTATAGGTATTTAGATATTTACGATTTACACTTTTTGAAATGATTAGATAATTAATTATGTATTTATATCGAATTGTAGGGTAGGTATATTAGAGAACATTTCGAACATTTCAATAAATTCTAGAATTTTAAACTATTTTTATTTTTATCTAATTATGCAGGAATTAACTTTGTGTTTAGTTTTTTAAATTAAAAAAAATTGTTCTACACTTGACATTTTATAATTTATATCGAATTTACAATACTTAAGGCCATGTATTTTAAATATCTATTGTTCCTAAATGTGAAACGACAACGTGACTTCCAGTATTGTTTTCTTGATTTTCTGAATCGTCTCGAGTAAGTCTGCGTAGTCGTCTTTCTTTTCGTTTCAAATCCTTCTTTTGTCGAGAAGATAATTTTGACTGAAATTGTAATAAGATAAACAAAATTTATTATCCACATCTACAATAAATTACATAATTACACAAATTACCTACATAAATAAGTGCAGGTTAGATCAATTAGCATTATATTATTCTACTAATACTAAAGTATGTAGGTACTATTTTATTCTTTTATTAATTTCTAAACTCGACAAAAATTGAGCGTAAATCTCAAATAAAGCATTTTATGCATCAACTACCAACCACACAATAAGTGAGTTGTGTTAGGTTAAAGGCAAAGGGTATAAAAAGATAAGATAATTCCATGCCTCAATAAAGAACTAGGTGTTAAGAGTTAGAACCGAATACCATTTTTAAATAATGGCTATCGATATAGGTAGGGTATTGGATTTTTATGATTATTGTATAGAGAAATATTCAAAATCTCATATAAAAATTGACAAAAAAGGTCTTATAATTCGGTTCTTGCACTTACAATTCTACTGATATGATATGGGAAATCTACTTAAGCACATTCCTAATTTTACGTTTAACCAATCAAGTGCTTAGAGTTTAGGCTTAGGCTTAGAGATATAATTCATTAAAATTCATTAAAATTATAATTCCTACTTTTAAATTAAAGTTGGGAGTTGGGACATTAAAATCAAGAAAAATTGCAGATTTCTTTACCTTAGCCTTCTTAATAGCCTTTTCTTGACTAGCTTGTGACAGAGCGTATCCATTTCCATTATTTTCTTTCTCCTCAATCATATTTTCATCTAAAAATATTAATAAAATATACGTAATTTACTAAAATACACAAAACACTTATTATTAAATTAGGTAAAAATTAGTCAACATGCTTTACCTTCAATTGATCCATCTTCGCTTCCTGATCCATCGGCTGAACTGCCACAACTACTTGAAGGAATATCATCATTTCCCACTAAATTAGATGTATTATTGATTTCAACGACATTACTCAACAAAGTTAAATGTTGTGAATGAGATTCTGTGGTTTCATGAGAAAAATAAAGATTATTTTCTTGTTGTTGTTCATGGTGTAGCTGTTGTTGACACATATTATAGTGGTCTTCTGACATTGATAGAATAAAGTCAATCGTTGTATTAACATCATAATTATACTGAATCAAAGTCTCTTTTACAACGGAAGCGTCTACTGAAAAATTAGTGTTTTGCATTACAAATGTAACAAGTTTGTCCAAATCGATTTCATCTTTTAACCAGTAACTATCATCCAAACCATCAGTTCCTCCTTGGACTTGGAAGAGAACTTCTTCATTATAATTATCACTAGTTTGATGAAGATTTGTTGGTAAAATACATGATGATTTGTTCGACAATTTTTCTTTTCCTTTAATACCATCGGTTGAATTTGTACCAATCTGAATATTTGCTGGGTTGTCCGTGTCATCTCCAACTCGTCGTACGCTATTGTAATGATCCATGTTCATGTAGCAAATATGAAGTGATTTTGTAGGTTCAGGATCACCTGAAATAGATCAATAGAGTAAGTAAACCATTTAAATCTCTAGATATACCTAGATAGTATTTATAAATTATAAAAATAGTATTACCTGGTAAAGATGGTCCTGGATTAATTGTCCAAGCAGGTTTATTTAGCTGATGGATGTAAATCTTAACATTATGAATTTTTGAGAAAGCAACGAGCTCAGCCTGACCCGCTAATGTTCATAAAAAATTAATAGATTAGGTAATTAATTGGATATAAATTATTAGTTAGTATCAGATCAGATAGTGTAGTATACAATAGGTATTAATATTAAATATAATAAAAAGATTTTTACTTACCGAATGTACCATTTTGTGATAATATTTGCACTGTAATAAAAATAGAAAGTTGTTTTAAATATCTACACAATACACACCTACCTAGTTAAAAAATGTAAAATAAAAATACGAAATCAAATTACCTAAATCTATATAAAACTACTATGCATGGTGTTTTTAATTTTCTAGTACTAATGCTAAGTAGTAGGTACCGTTTTTGGAGAAACCAACACAAAAATCGGAAAAGACATAAAGGCTAGTAAAATAATCGTCAACTTTTACGAAACTTCGTAGATTATTTGATCAAATGAAACAACCTTTTAACTTTAATTTTATTTGCCTATTTTGTTTTCTGAATTTTGCATATTATGTTGAATTGTGTTAGTTCCTCCAAAAAAGATGGCAAATAAAAAATATAATAAGATAGGCATGTTTAGTAAAAGGCAAATTAAAATAAATAAATAAGTATTATAAGTCAGTAGGTACTTACTATATTTTTCAAATGGTACGTCATCCTCGACAAATGGTTCAAAATCGTTTCTATACATAACAAAAATACAATTAAATGCCTAATGTACTTAGATTATGACTATAATCATAATTAATAATCGGTAAAGAACTTACCTATTTTCTCGCATATAATCGACAACGTCTCTTCTATGATTCATATGGTTTCTAATATGGCCTTCTAGCTGGTCACCTAACGCTCTAAACAAACAATTTCTGTTTGTTTAAAAAAACAAGAAATTAAAATTAAACTTTAATTCTTAGCATACCTATACCTATACAAATTACAAAATGATTGGAAAATAGTTAGTAGTACTAGCTATCTAGCTAAATGGTCTGTTCTGTAGCTTTTTTAATTCAGCTCTCAAACTCAAATGTTATAACCATTTTGGTCTCAACTTTACAAGATATTTCTTACAAAATCAAGGCCAACATCAGGTTTTTCATAGTTAAATTAAAAGAATACTCGATACTTTAGATGGTTTTTGTTCTACTCTACTCTACTTATAGTACTACAGATAACCACTAGCCCAATACACTAATAATTAATAATCTAGAGTCGAGCTCTGGGAAGGGAATACCATTTTTCTCTCAATTTTACAAAGCAAATCGAGGCCAAAATCTGGTTTCTCAGAGCCCAATTAAAAAGAGAATATTCTTACCCATCGCCTGGCATCTCCCTGATAGTCAATTTACTCGTCTCAAGTTGTTTCAATAACATAAAATAATCGTCATCTATTTGATTCTTTTTCGATTTTTGAAAATGATGATTCCCCTTATTATGACCGAGACTATGATTACTCATTGACTCATTATTTAAAGATGTCTTGGACTTAATTTTGGCCACAAAATGGCTTTGACCACCTTGACTTCCTTTTCCCTGGTTAGGCTGGTGGTGGTGCTGCTGCTGAAGATTCTGGTGCTGACTCGATTGGTGGTCCTCATTCTCTGAGATCTTCTTTCTGGCCATACTGGACACCTAATTACCGGGTCAAAGGTCAAAGGATGCTACTGTCTTGAAATTTAGATAAAGAATTTCTCTGGATATTTGAAAGACAATTAAAATTAAAAATTGATTGACGAAATATTTTTTACTTTCTTAACTAGTAAAACATATGATTGGATAAAAAGTGCGGAGAGATTTCTGGCACTTTCAAATTGCCTTCAAAATTTTGACACTTTTTTTTCGAGTTTTTTTTTGTTTCGATTTCGATTCGATTTTGGGACACTTTTGTTGTTGACCATTGCATTGGCACTTATCACTTGACCCTTGACCGATTGTCGGTTTTTATCGGTTTTGTCGGACTTTATAGTGTTATAAAATCTCCCTTAAATTTTATGAGTTTTAGATGGTTTCTTTGTGATTTTGATTTTGTTCAAAATCCAAAATCGTATTTTTGTTTACTTTAATTTAATTACCTACTTTACTTTACTTTTCAGTTTCATTTAGGATTAGTTTTTAATTAAGTTTGATCAGTTTTTAAACGATGATGCCATTTTAACTACCTTTAGGATGAGCTGCCAAATTAACAAGATTGAAATTGACCGGTTTTAGAAGACACTGCACTACTTGTAAAGATAAAGTAAGTAATTTAAGTAGGTACTAGGTACCTAACTTTTTTGTATTTTTAATTTTTGTCATCAATCATATCATAATATCTATCATTTTTGATTTTGAAAGATTAATTTACTTTACTTTTATAAAATATTGAGATAAGTTTTGAGTCAAAATGACCTTTGACCTTTGCTTTATCTTATATAGAATTGATAGCTATTAAATACTTGTAATCGTGGTTAGGTATATTTCAGATTACTGATAGAATTTCAGAGCTCCAATTGAACAAATAAATCTTTTGTATTTAAAAAAAATTTACCTACAGATACAGATTCACTTTTTGAAATGCAATGGTAATTTTGGGATTTGTTTTTTAACAGGTTTAAAATGAAAGAAATGAAGCAATTAAGTCAATAAGGGTCATCGAAGTCCTAGTACAATTTTTCAAATGCCAACTTAATTAAATCGTCTCATCGAAGACTCGACGACGGCTGAACTCTGGATAATATCTACCTATGTACTACTGATTCTGAATTAATCTGAATTCTCTGAATCCTGATTACCTACTGGTGTGCTGCTAGAATTGACCAGCTAATTGATTTTTTATCTTTTTTTAATCTAAGACTGTATATAAAAGACTGACCAAGTGCCTTTTATAACTACTTTGTAGCACATTCGAAATTCTACTACTTATGTGTCTACTTAAAATTGCCATAAAAAGTAAAAGAAACTAACCATAAGTTATTGCCATTTGATATATTAACTCACAAAAACAAAAGTACTTCAAACTCAAGACTCAAGATCTCTATAATCATAAATCAATTCAATGCTAACTAACTTTTGACTGAAAGAAAAATGAATTGGAATCTGGAATTTTCAACATTTAAAGGAAAGGATTTTAGGAAGTCATTAAGTTTGGATGATTTGCTTAGTCCTTCAAAGCCAAATGTGAAGAAAGATGAGCTTTCAACTATGCAGCTCCATCGGGTAAGAGAAATTTTTCTTATTTACTTAGAGTTAGCTAACAATTTTTTAAATATCTAATTAGATTTAGGTTGCCTATAATAATAAATTTTTGATTTTATACTATGTTTCAGGTGACAAAGATCTGTGTGCCTATCTGTTTCTGACTAACGCTAACGCTACTCTCATTCGACTACGTTTTTCTAAACTCAAACTAAGCTAGCAATTACCTATTAATGCTTATTGGAAAAAATGCTTAATAATGTTTAATATATAAAGGGGATAGTGTAAGTTAGTCTTTTGAAAATCATTAAAAATAAAGATACAAGATTTATTAATAACAAAGTGCAAAGTTTTACTTGATTAAAACTTGGTTTTGAATATAATTATGATTTTTTTAATGTAATCTGCAATATGTTGTAAAATGTAAATTGCTTTTACCACGGTCTACGATTATGATAATGGATTAATAATAAGTGCTAAAATTCTGGAAGGAAGATTACAAATTAGATTACTTTATTTTATAATTTAAAATTTGCATTATAACTAGACACGTAATTTTAAATGATTTTTGTTCTCATTCTCATAAAGTTGGTACCTGTTATATTGCAGATCTTATATTTTAGATTTAGGAATAAGTGCCTATGGCCTATACCTAAACTATTGGTACATTACCTATCTAAATTCTAAACTAATGTCTACACATTCATTATTGGATCATTTAACATCATACTTTAACTTAACTCGTTGCACATATCTGTATAAGTTCAAGTATAAACTATTTTTTTTTTTACTTTCCAAGCATCATCATCATTTGACGCTTTACTCATTTTATCTCAGAGAGATCTTTCCCCCACCCTTCTCAAAGGATGCAAAAATCTCATATCCTCTTTTTTCAAGACCTTCAAGATTCTATTCTATGAAAAATTTTTTGTTTCGTGTTAAGGTACCTTACCTAGTACCTATACATATTACATACCCTACCTATACTCTATGGATAATAAGAATAAAAAAAAGTATACATAATACTAGGTACTTAACTTTATGTATTATCTAGATACTAGAACATATTTCCTATATCTGTATGAGGCAGCTAAAATCAATAAGTAATTTTGCATTACACATTAACACTTTTTTCTACATTTTGTATGATACATAGGTAGGTATATACCAAGTTTCTCCCACGACTTACTTTGTGCTTAAGATTGAAGATTAGGGTTGCATAATCTGCGAGGATCTTTGAAACAAATTATTGATTAGGCAGGTTTAGTTCAATTTTAGTATTCAATTTCCAGTCTTCAGAATTTAATATTTTAATGATATACTTAAAAATTTGTGCGTCTAGATAGATGTTCAGAAATAGAATAGAGTTAAGTCTCGAGTCTAGAGCAGAATTAATCTAGAAGATTTTTTTCAATTTTATCTTATCATATTTTGTATGATATATCTTTCAATTAAAAACGAATTTTTCATGCACCATTTCATTGCTCTTATTGGCTCTGGATGAAATAAGATATACCTGCACATCACCATCATGTAAAAAATGCCTATAGTCTACTACGAGTATAACGAATTTCTATTTTGAAATCGAATTCAGCTGCTCATATTCTGTAAGTACTAATAAAGCCTTTCAACTTAACAGATAAATTGGTCTCAAAAAGGAGAGATAAAACATCGAAAAGATTCATCTTTTTTGTGCAAAAAAGTTACGCCCACCAATCTCTTATCTAAAAAAGATAAATCCATTTCTCACACTTTTTTTCCAAACTTGATCTTGAATCTTGAGAAAGAAACACACATTTCTTTCTACTATGCTTGCACAAAATAGAATTAGATCTGTTTCATTTTCATTATAAATGGTATTCTTTATACTTATACAATACTAGGTACATATATCTTAAGGATTTAGTTCTAAAAGTCCAAGTGGAAAAAGCACAAGTCGAAGATTTTTTTAACAAAAAAAGTTGAGAGCTTGTAAGAGAAAAATAGGGGGAAATCATTAGGAAAGGATTCTGATGAATCTCTGTGTTTGTACTTTCTTTATGGAAAAAGTTTTTTTGGGGCTCTTAAGATTACTAAAACTATGCAAATAGAATTTAGAAAAATAATTTAGAAACTGAAATTCAAACCCTTGTCTTTGCATTTTTGATATAAAGAAAAGACAATGGATTAGTTATGTGACTAAATTTACGGGTATATATAGAGGAACTAAAGGGTAGGATTCAGCAGGAACTCTCCATATAATATTCTCTAAATTCAAAAGATCTGTTTTTTTCTAGAGAATTGTTTTGCTAAATTTCTCGTTTGATAAAAATGAAGTCACATTTCCGGTTTTCTGTGTTTTTTCTCAGAAAAAGATTTAAAGTTAAGTCTCCCCTATAAGTTATAAGTAGGTATTAGTACTAGTCCTATGTACTCCGTACTACGTATTTTGTGTAGTTAAAGAATGCCTTAGGTTCTGATATAAAAGGATATTTCACAAAAAATAAAAATATAAAATACTCTGGATATTACATGATAGGGTTGGGGATGATATCTGGAGAATTTTTTTATAGTAAAGGATAGTGTTGTATGCTAATGTTTGTGCTTCAAGCTAAATTTGCCATTACCATTTCAGATTTGAGAAATTTAAAACCTCCGAGCTATATCTTTCTCACTCTACCAAATTTATGTCCTTTTTTGATTTAGCTCGCATATAATGACCAATGAGCTTCATAAAAGCTTGGGAAATTTTGATATTTTTTCCAATATTTCATGATTCCATTCGGGTTTCATGATTGACTTGAAAAATTAGGTAATAAAAGTCATTTTTTTTTTTTGTGATTTTTTCTCAAAAATTGTTAGAAATTGTGAGAAATTGTTCAAATTTTTTGAGCAATTTTTGAGATCAAACTTGGACTGATGCTGATGAGAGCTTCCAGGATTGTCTTGTCTAGATAGTCATTTTTATTATAGCCAAAATATTCATAGAACACACTACTAAAGTCCTTGTGTATAAAGTTTATAAGACTTTAGAGATGCATTTTTTTTATACTTACACCAGTAGGGATATTTTTAGACAAGTTAAGTTTTTCAATTTACCAAAACTATAATAGAAATGGGGTAGGTTATAGAAGTGTGATTGGTTTTTTCGATGAAATTCTCATCAAAAAAATTGCTCATCTCATCATATGCACCTTTAAATCTGTATAGATTATTGATACTTGGAAAAAAATGAATACAATTTCAATTTCATTTCATTTCGAATTTCAAGAGATTGAGGAAATAAAATATTCAGTCAGTTAAATGGAAGGATTTTTTTTCCAGATTTCAAGAGGGTGGTTGAGGAGTTGAAAGAAAGATTTCAAATGTCTATCAAGTCAAGTTCTTTTCTTTTTAAAAAGGAGTTTTTTACAAGATCTGTATAAGTATAAATATACTAGTGGGTACATAGTTGATATTGATAGGTATAAAAAATCTTGAGAGAATTGAGAATTCATCAATTCATTCAAAAGAAGCATTAAGTTGAAGGTGTCGGTGACAGAATCGAAATCGGATGGACAAAAATGGGCATATTCATCAAAATAGCTCACTTTTTTTTCAAAAATATTCGAAATTATGACCTGAAAATATTAAATTTGTTGCTCAGTTTGCTGATTCAAATCCAAATGGTTCAAAATTATTCATGTATTTTTTGGTTTTTGAATCAATCGAAATAAGGAATTAAGGAAGCAAATATCAGACTGATTTGGTGGGCATAAAATCTTATTTCTTTGATTTCAGGCTAATAAAAAGAGTTTCAGTTTCAAGAAAAAGTTGTCTTTTTTAACTTTTTATCAGTGATATAATATGCTTGGGTGCTTTACATTTTACATCCTTTATTTCATATCATTTATCAAGGAACAAAATATTCAAATTGATTTCCCAATAGATATTTTCTTATTTTTTTCTATAGATTATAGATAGATCTTTTCAAACTGCTGACAAAAACAGAGTCAATGTCGTTGAATTCAAATTCAAGTTCTAGAACAATATCATCGGTAGTAGTACCTTCCAAGTAAAGTATCTATAACACTGTGTATATATCGATTGGATTGATAAAATCTTACATTTTGACTATAATTTTAAATTGAATTCTTTTTGAACTTATGTGAACAATTGAATGGAATTGGACATACGCTTGATATGAATTTATTACCCTCTGTTCTTTTGTATGACTAATTCTAAATGTGTAAAGTTTTACCATTAGAAATTAGTGGTTTCAACCTTTTTTGGATAAAAATTATTTCAAGTGCCCATAATTTCATTTTGATTCTTGAAATCTTTTTGAAAATATGAAAATGGCTAGTTTAATAATATTAAACTAGTATGAAGTAATCGATAAAGTCAATCGGTTAAAAATGATCAAAATTTTACCACATTTGGCACTGACTTGTGTTTGAGTTTGAGATTATTGAATTTGAATGTGAGAAATTTTGGCACTCAAACAAGCGTCGATATTGCATTTTCTAAAAAGACATTGATATCGAAGTTTGGTCTTTTTTACTCCTGGATTTTAAGATATCTTTATATTACAGCACATAATATAAGTATAAATCTTTATATAATAAAAGATTTAAGAATATTGCCAACAAGATATGGGTAAAAAATTGCATTATTTTTCTGCCTTTTTAGCATTACATTACTTGAAACACATCTCATGTAAATACAGAGTAGAAGTATCTACCTATAAAAAATTCTTTTTACACGCTAGCTTTTGGTTGTTGTCGCCTTTAAAATGGTTTTTCAACAGTCAGTCTTCATAGACTATCTTTTTAAACTAGGGATTTTAAAAACCGAATTTGGTTTTGAGATTTTAGAAGGGTTTATATTTATTCATACATAAGCTCATCTGTATATTTAGCAATTGTGTGTTTATATTATGCCTTCGAGAAACAAGGCAGCGTAGATACCTATGTTGAAATATAAGTTTAAAACAGTATTAAATTTTTTTTCAAGATATTTTTAGAATTTTTGCCACTTTTTATGAATACTTTCAATCTATACAGTTTGGCACTTTTATTTCATCATTATTTGAATATTTTTCATTATCACTTCACTTTACATCATGATTTCATTTTGAATATCTTTGAGATTATTTGGGACTTTTGTTTTAAAAATGAGACTTTTTTTACATAGTTTTAATACTTGGGCTAATATATTCTACCAGTAGTTCTATGCTTATATGGCCCTTTTGCCTATTTCTAATTATACTATTAGTAGTTAGTTAAGTTACCTTTGCAAAGTTTTGAAATCAATAAAATTATGCGTGAGAATTATCTAGAAATTTTGGGTTTTTAGGTATTACGAATCATGAAAATATTTCGACTATTTCTGATTGTAAGATGTAATCTCTGTAAAATGAACCTCGTATTTTGGAACTATTTTTTGTAGGGTACTTTATATAGGTACTATAGTCACATGGACTAGTCACAACACCACTATACTTTACTATGAACAATGTCATTTACTTTAATGGATTTTATTTTATTTTATTTCTTCATGTGAGATTTGGTAAAGTGTTTTTTTTCTTGGATCTATCTGGGGAAAGTTTTTCGTTCAATACTTTTAATCTCAATCATTAATCTGTTCTACTGTACATACTGCATGTGTATTGAACAAGAGAATTGAGAATTGAGGATAGGGTTTCGTGTGGTTTGGGTAAAAAATACGAGTAAAACTTGCGTTCTTTAATTTCCTACTATTAACTACTTTGTTCAATAAAAATAATGATGATTAAACCATTTTTTTTTCAAGATCAAAAAAGTATTTAAAGGCAAACTTTTCCCATTCATATCTATCAAAAATATCTTATTGACGATTCGATAGGCTTTGCAATTTGCAATTTGCAATTACAATTGCTTTTTGTCCTTATTACTTTCTCTATTAATTATAAATTATAATTTAAAAACGCACCTCAATATTTCAAATTAGCTAATACTGGCAGTTACCTACTACTACTGTCTATTGTCGATAATAAGGATTATGGAGGTATTGTAAGGACTTTCTGTTGTAGATATAGATAATTAAAATCACAACAGAAATGATAAATTGCCAACTAAACTATCTATCTATCAGGAGAACCTCATTAATTATCTGGCTGATAAAAAGCTAATGAAAATGATTGACATTTAAAAGAGCTTAAAAAATTCCACATTGGTATCTATTAACAAGAACCATGTTTGAATTCATATGATAAATCTCATTTATTAATATAAAATGTAGGTAGTTGCAGATAAGATTTCGTGGACATTTTGTCCTTTACATAGATATTTTGGTATCTAAAAAATTTAATATGGGTCGATATGGAAGGTGTCAAATTTTCAAAGCTTTCCTATGATATATTGTGGACAAGATAAAAATAAATGTAAAAATGCATTTTGTTGATCAATAAGTGTGAAGCAGAGCATCTTCTTACATTTTATAAGTACCTAGTATACTTACGAGTATTTGGTTTCATTTTTTTCGTAAAAGTATACACTTTCGAGTATTTTGTGTTTGTATGTGATGTGCATTTCTAAATTGTACACAGTGCTCTTTTTTCTCTCGTTTATTTCGCCGATAATGGTACGGGTAATGGTTTGAAATTTTCGAAATATTCGTGTGAAATACGCGTTTACCGAAAGCTGTATATTTTCGTAGTAGTTCTAAAATAGTATTTTGTGTTTGTATGATTGGATTTTATTGGGAAATATATTTGTAGTGAGTCATACGGGGACCTGGTTGTTGTCATAGCCCTGGGTTCCAAACACATAAGAACTATAAACTTGTAGATTTGGGTAAAAAAACATAAAATCGAGGTGATTTTGGCTAGTTTTAAAAGGCAAAAGATAAGTATACTTGTATAGTACAGATAAGTAATAAGGATAAGTAATAGATGAGTCTATCAATTGGTAGGGTATAGTTTGTAAAAATAAAATAAAGAGCTTAAAATTTCAAAAGCCACCTTCTACGATTTTACAGACACCCATACACTTACATATATGCGGATACCCCTATAGAGTTATCTTTAGTCAAAGTAAAGTAATAATAGATAATACTCATATGCCAATATATCTATGAGAGTATTTTTCACTTTCTTGCAAAAAACCATCAAGATATTATTATTATGGTCTTGCCCTGGATTTGTGTTTAGTCGATATTAACTCGTGGTTCCATTTACAAGTCTCATATTTTCGTTTAAATATAAATAGTAAATACTATTTCGTAATAGTAGTAGAGTTAAATGTGACAAACTTTTCAGAGTCGATTACTAACTACCATTATTTACTATATTTCTTATAGTTTTAAGTAAATATACATATATCTGTACTATAGTAAATATGTAATAGTGCGTGTATGAGTGTGTCAGTGACTAAACTGCAAACTCAACATTTCATTTCGTTGGATTGCCCATTAAGTATATTATCCCAAAAGGGAGTTAATTTTCTCACTACCCAATACTACGAGTACTAAAGGCCAAAGACTCAGAGACATAGAACCAGGAAGGACTTAAAATCAAGAAAATTTTTGAGTTGAATTTCGAAATTGTCAGAGTGTCATAGTAGTACTCCAGCGAATCCAGAAGAAATAAATACAAGTGAGCTGGAAAATTTCTCGAGCATCAAATGTAAACTTGGCTAGTGTTATTGACAATACAGATACTGTTAAAAATAGAGAAAAATAGCAGGACTATCTGGTACTGTGCTGGGTACTTGATACAAGCATTTAAGATTCGTATGTGACTTTTTAAACACTTCATCTGGGAATTGCGGAAATTGCTGGATTTTTTTGCTAGCTGGGTTTTTTATTTGAATTTCTGGATCTGCTCTTGGATTCTGGATAGAGCAAATAAGGTTTGCACACTTTTTTGCGTTTTTTTCTTTTACTTTTATTTTGTATTTGTAGAATCTAATCTGAAAGAGATTAAAGTTTACTATTTATATATCAGCACATTGTGGGTTTATCTATTTTTGTTTCTAGTACTTAAAATATGTTGGATATATCAGTAGGGGACTAGTTTGTAAGAATTCTAGTTCTAGTCCTAGTTAGTAAACTATATATATAATACCTTGTTATAGAATTTTGGGTCTGTGAACTGCAAACTAATCGTATTAGCTGATAGATTGGCAAATTTTCATTAATCTTGTCTATTTGTGGTTTTTAAAATATTTGAAGCAAATCTGTATGATTTTACACATACAGACACTGTATTACAGATTACAGAGTACTACCATACGAGTAAATAAAAATAAAAGAGAGTTAGTTACATTATAAATAAATAAGCAAATTTTTAGTAACGTT
>JAQIXA010001640.1:0-23060 GCA_034699045.1 Nanhermannia cf. coronata Gr-Ori-00579
CGAAAATTTCATTTCAAATACAATCTTTCAATTTGTGTGAGACCTGCCTATGATTTTGATAATTTTGGAGATTTTCTTGAATTTATTGAAATATATCGACTACTTG
This sequence comes from Nanhermannia cf. coronata Gr-Ori-00579, assembly GCA_034699045.1. Taxonomy (NCBI): domain Eukaryota; kingdom Metazoa; phylum Arthropoda; class Arachnida; order Sarcoptiformes; family Nanhermanniidae; genus Nanhermannia; species Nanhermannia cf. coronata Gr-Ori-00579. The sequence goes on from JAQIXA010001640.1 coordinate 107, forward strand.
GAGTTGAACATTTTACAATCTATAATTATTCAATTGGGCCAAAAATTTCACATTTTTTAAAAATAACAAATTATAGTCAAAATTTGATAAATATCATCCCTTGGAAAATTCCACTAGAAAATAAACAAAATATTTATGATATTAAAAATATTTACCTAGCAGGTCAAATGACAGCTGAACATGACTGTCTTTATAGGCACAGGGGGATTTCTCAATTTCTTGGATTTGTGGATTATGATGAATTCATTTTACCAAGAAAAAGAAATTCTACAAATTTATACAAATTTTTAACAAATTTTGAAAATTTTGAAGAAATTGCTGAATTTCGGTTCCAAAATGGATTTTTCATAAGACCAAATGAATCTCGGGTTCTTAACGATGAGGATGATGTTTTGAAAAATTTGAAAATTGGTTGGTGGACGACAAGGGCTAAAATGACTGATTGGAAATCGAGGTTAATTAAAGTTAAAATTTATTTTTTAGCATAATTCATGTATATTTTGAAGGGAAAAACTTCCGTATATACTCGTATATGTATAACCAGAAACTATTTTTTTTGTAACAATTTGAAATCCTTGATTCCAAATTTAGATTTTTTTGATCTTTACTAGTCATGCATGACCTAATACAATCATTTAGAACTCATTTAGACCTTACATAATAAAGCTTACTTTAAAGACTTGCGATAGGCAAAAATGTCCAAATTCGGGAATCGAACCCGCGATCCCGTAGAGCTACGTCTAAAGCCAACGTGCTGATTATCCAGCCACTGAAATCTCTTTACTCACAGATTATAGGTAGGTTTTATAGTAGCCTCGAGATATTAATTTGTCAAGTTTCGAAATTTCAAAGTTCATTTTCCTCAAAAATTTCTTTCAGATTTGGAATCAGGGACCTCAAATTGGTATAGTTCGGCTTGATATCGCTCTGAACTTATACGAAAGTCTAGCCCATTTTGAAATTTTTAAATTAGGTATATTATTATATTAATCTTGATATTGATTTTGTTTAACATTAGGTATATTATGTATGTACCTAGTGTAAAATCAAAGAATTTATATGACAAATGACCTAAACTACATAATTATTTTTCCAGGACCAAGTATATTGTCCAGCCTGAGAAAGTGTCGAGGCTCGTAGTGCATTACGTGGCTGAGCTGAGTGGTCGGTCTTTGAATGTGTCGGCCGAATCAGCCTTCCTTCACCATTACCGCCAAGAAACGGTAAGTTCAGGACATTTGACCGACAATTACCCAAAAAATACTTTCCACCAGAACCTCACCTACAGAATTCAAAATATTTTACAGCATTATTTACATCAAAAAAAGTAGAAACTGTCCCCTGCCTCAATTAACTCAAGTTTTGATAATTTATTAATTAAAATTAGATACCTAAAGCCTAATAATATGTTCGAATAAAAGATTTGTTTGTAATTTAAAACACTCCATGAATTGAATTTGATCACAATTTGTAAATTTTTAATCCAACATAAATTTGTATCGTGATTCAAAAAGGCAATGCCACCTCAATCATAGACTGTTTTCCTACAACAAAAAATTTAAATAACTATCTATTTATGCTATAATTCTAATAATTCTTTACCTTTACGTCTTGTAAATTACCTTGTTCAAAGTTTGTTTAATTTGGTTAAATAAAAAATGTCATCACATAAATTTTAAAATAACAAGCATTTTTATCAGATAATAAATAGGTACACAAGTATGTACGAGGTTTCAAGTAGGTACTCTTTAAAAATTTATCTGCATAATTTATCGTACATTCTATATTAAATATCTTCTGTTCTGGACCAACATTATGCGTATATAAATTATAAATAAACGATAATTTTTAAGTTCAGGTATTTTGCAATACTCGTAATAAACCAGAGGTTTTGACTATTTTTAAAAATAAATATATAAACTTTTAGATTATTTGGTAAGCTTCACAGGACATGGCACTTGAAGTTTTTTGCTTTTTTGTGTGTGATGTTTTAATTGTAATTTAAAAAATATAAAAGTACTTTTTGGATACTTTTAAGATCCTCCACCACTACCAGAAAAGGTCACATAAGTGTATATCAAACTTCCAAAAACACTAGAAATAAGATTAGATAAATAAGTATATAGTTTTTCATTCATAAAAAATGATAATTTATCGATGATATTATGTAAATACCTGATATTAATTCCTAAAAAGTTGAGCCAATGAAACACATAATCACCACCGATAAACATCCCAAGATAAGTGACTGAAATATTTTTCAAACATCCAATGATTGTGGTCGTTAGTGCTGAATTATGTTGAGCTGCAAAAAAACACAAACACTTATGTTAAAATATTTTATTTTAGTACCTATATAATGTACAGATAAATAATACTCGAGCATTTTAGGATTCCAGGTCCAGGCCTTTGTATGTTAAAGACCCAAAAGCCCGAAGATATCCTTTTAAAATACTAGGTTTTAATTGACTCACTAGAAATTGATTATTAATTGTGCGAGCAAAGCAATAAAGACAGCACAAGTTGCCCATCACTCTGGGTTAAAGGTCAATTTTCTGTTTAAATGGATGCTAAATTCGGAATCAATTACCCCTTAAGTCTTAAGTACTTAAACCTCATTTTCGCTTTTTTCCATTTGATTAACATGGGGAACCCTTAAAGGGTCCCCTCAACCCCAAGGGGTGAGGCAATCTAAAAAAATTTTGAGCATGCACAACTAGATCCTATAAGGGTCCTTCATGCCCAATTTGGTCAAAATCGGTCGAGTAATTTTCAAGTTATCCTCTGACAAACAGACAGACGGACAAAGTGGAAGCAAAGTTGAATAGTAAGTGCTCGCTTCGCTCGCACAATTAATTATTTAAAAAGTAGACTTACTGCATAGAACAACACTTGCATTTAATACAAATCCCATGACACAACTTAGGAAAAAGTTGATTAAAAATCCTAAATTATACCAATCACAGTAATTGTAGGCCTAAAATGACAATATTATAATATGTATTTATAAAACACAATTTTATAATACAGATTAGGTAAATAATTTTTGCCATACTTTATCGATTTCTCCAGTCAAAGCAGCAAATATCAATAAAGGGAAAAACATATAAAGTGCATTGTAATACCTAAAAATAATCAATTTTTTATTTTAGGATATAATTTATAGTAATTTATAACTTACATAAGTCCATATTTGCCAAATTCTTTCGAGTCTAATTTCTTCTTAATATAAACCCCATTTGAGGCTGTGAAAAAATTATTGAGCATCACAAGAGTATATCCATCCACAGAGAAACTTAAGTCATTACTAAAAAATATACAAATGTTTAATTATAAGTAAAATAAGATTCGAAAATGAGTATTTTATATTTAAAAAAAAACAAACCTTGATGCTATAATTGATCCTATAATCATAGTATATACTGATATTTGGACTGGAGTACTTGGTCTGACCCTGAAATTATTATCAAAATTAGGAATCATTTTTTTAGTTTCAAGTTGATTACAATTACAAAGTACTAGTATAAATAGTAGGTAATGTTATTTAATTATTTAAAATATAAATTCAGCTAAGAAAACAGATTTTTGGCTTAGTTATTACACAAGAAAATATGAATAAAAAAGGTCAAATTTATGTATTTCAGAGCTGATCTTACCCTAATAAATAGAATTCTCCAATCATGGTCATTAGAATAGAAAATCTCCTCAAGGCTGTGAACATTGGAAGGCTCAGCTCTTTCGTTCCACCAAGCCCAGTCACCGCATTACCAATAAATATTAATGGTAATGGAAATATCTATAATTTAAAAAAAATTCAATTTTTGATTAAATTAGGAATAATTACATAGTATTAAATATATGTATATGTATACCTTTCTAAATGAGTCTCTTGAGAATCCAGGGAAGGAAATAATTCTAAATTGTCTTGCTAGTGAGAGAACAACAATGGCTGTAAAGATTTGTCCAAGAGCTACAAAATGATACGAGGGAAATCTACAAATAAAATAAAAAGACAAAAATAATTAAATAAATTGCTAATTAAGAATCAACCTTGGCATCTATCATAGTACAAAAATGACATAATTAAAATACGAATTCTCAATCGAGGATCAAATACTCAAAAAATAGAACATTTTAGTCAATTTTGTCCAAGATAGAAGCTATTGCTTTTTTTTGTACAGGGTCTTCCAAAGCTGCGAAAATGTTTAGGCTTTAATATAGAATAGTCCAAATAGGATTTTTTAAATAATTGAGATATGGAATCGATAGGAAATTTAACGTAGATCACGAATATGGAATCCTTGTGATGCTAGGATGTACAGGTCAAAAGTTTTGGGTCAATCAACTAAAGACTTTTTCCATGCATGAGAAAAATAGAAATGTGCGAAAATTGCTTCAAAAGACTTAAAATGTTAAAATTTCTGATTCCCAGGCATATAATATAAAAGTGCTCTGAAACCGTAAATTTTAACATTAAATGTCTTTTGGAACAATTTTGGCTTATTTCAATTTTTCTCCGATGTATAATGTCTTGAGTTGATTAACCCTTAACCTTTGACCTGTTCATCTTATGGTTAGCATCAAAAAGGTTTCCATATTCGTGATCTCCATTAAATATCCTATAGATTCCATATCTCAATTATTTCAAAAATCCTCTCTGGTCTATACTATATTCGCCATCTACTTATGGAAGACACTGTACATTCTATAATTATTTAAAAAAATTTAAAATAATGATGGATGATTACTTGTAAGTAGTGAGAACAATTTTATTGGCGACAGTAATGAGGAATGAAGCCGAGGCGTAGAAAAGAGCAGAGAAAACCCTCATCATGTACTTTTGTCGGGCTGCGATTTCACCTGCTAAAATTTCACCATTTTTACTACTACCTGTTGTTGTTATTCCATCACCACCACCACCACCATGAAGATGATGTTGATTATTTTTCCCATGATTTAAACTAATTGACAGAGAAGAAGTAGAATGGTGTTTTTCATCATCATCTGATTCTGGTTCAATTAAAAGTCGACGATCTTCAGGTGAATTATCCTTTGCTGTTCCTGATGATGATGAATAATGGTTCATCATAATATTTAAAAGTATTGTAATACGAGTCCAAAAAAACCCAGGTGATAAATTGTAAAAAATAGTTAGTTAGTTAGTATGTAGGGGGGTACTTCAATACTTCCTCCAGCTGATGGTGATGAAGGTGTTCATCATGACCATGACATCATATGACCTATAATTACAGAAAGATACAAAAATTAAAAAATAATAACCATCCCCTCCTACTATAACATTCCAGATATTTTATTATAGTAAAATGAGTTATAAATGAGTTATAAGATAAAAGTTAAAAGTTAAATAAAAATACCAACTTTTATTAGATTTTAGAATCTTACTTTTTACTTAGGTACTTACTTACTTACTTACTTATTTTATGATGGGGATATCCCTTATAATTATAATACAAAGTGGTACAAAGAAGTTGTCCAATCAAGGGTCAAAGGGTCAAAGGGTCAAGAGACCAGGAGGAGGAGGAGGAGGAGCAGAATATAAATTTGTAGGTCTTCTATATAGTAATCTCAACATATGTCCAGAGAAAGTCAGTATAATAGGACACTAGAAGGACACAACTAGTATTTAGAAGTTAAGTAAAATACTAATAATAATAATGTAGTATGGTAGTAAAGATAGTTAGTTAGTTAGTTAGTTAGTTAGTTAGTTAGTTAGTTATGTAATTATTGTTAGATTATTAATTAAGTAGGTATTAGATCATTACTAGTAGTAATTAGTAGCACAATTAGAGTATAAAATAAAATAAAATAAAATAATAAGTACCTATTTTGTTTGTTCTACACACTACACAGCACAGCTGGTTTAATAGTCAATTAATTTTAATAGTAAATACCTAGTAATAATAATGTAGACACTTGGACTTGGAATTTTAATTTTATTTTAAACTACAAGTCGTCATTTTATATTAAATTACCATCCTATATACACATAATATTATTATTATTATTATGTATAATGTAAGGTATTATATTATAATGCAGTAGACTAATTCCAAGTAGATAACCAGCAGCAGGTCAATTTTGTTAAAAAACTAATTACTTAACCAACTTGACATCCTTGACCAATTACCAAATTTGCAAAAAAAAAACTAAAAAAAACTGATCTGATGTGATCTAATCTGAAATCTGAACTGATTCTGAATTGCATTGCATTGCATTGCATTGTTTAATTTGAGTAACAAAATTAGCCGATATTAGACTCGAGAGATATTCCAGTTCTTTTATTATTCCTTATTCCTTGGGTAAAGTAAGCAATTTTTACAAATAAATCCCATCCCATCCATCCCATCAAATCTGGATTTTTTTTATTACCTATTTACCTATTTTATTAGGTAGGTAGGTACGATTATACGATACGAGTACTGAGGGTAAGTATAGTGAGGGTACTTAAGTACCCTACCCTGCCTACTGCCTACTTAGGACTTAGCTTAGCGTACCCTACTTTACCTATTTTAATTTTTTGTATTTCACCAGCAGCTTATTATTATTATAAGCATCATCCATAATATTATTTATAGGTAGGGTCTAGGGTATTTATTATTCCAGTTTCAAGTTCCAGCAGATACCTTATACACCTTATTTTTTATCATAGAGAAAGAGAAATTAGAAATATATGTATATAGGTGGTAGGTAGATAAAAAAAATATTCGAAATTTTGTTTTTCTAATCTATCTGTAATAATAATCAATCATCATTTCATAGTTCATAGTCAGCCCCTGTTAGAGCCGTATGTTAAGCTTAATAAAATACTTTGTATAATACATAGGTATAGGTAATATGGTTAATGAAATGAATGAATAAGTAATTAATTATTTAGCTTAGTTCTGCTGCTTAATTAAATTTACAATTAATAGGAATAGGAATAGGAATAGGTAGGGTAAATGTAATTATTAATATTAATGAGTATTATTATTATTTAGTTAATATTTTTACTAGGTATATTAAAATTCATTATTATGTTTAACTACCTTATACTTTACATTAGTAATACCTCGTATATATCTGCATAAAATTCTACTCGTATACCTAAACCTAAATACAAATATTATTTACTCTATAATGTAATATATAGTACCAGTATCATAACCTATAAGCGATATAATATAGGTTAGTTATTTACACTACTTTTTGCTTGTATATATTTTAATTATTTTATAAAATCTAAACTTATACCTATAATATATTAATTTGTATATACCTACATATAGTATGTATGTATACTCTAATCTAAATTAATTTTAAGTTAAATGATTTTTTTTTCATAGACTCAAATCCTCCGAGCGAGTATAAGAAGTGTCGTGCCTGATCATATTAATCCAATCACGTTCACACGTTAATTTATATGCAAAAAATACACAAAAATAAAAAAAATAATTTTAATTTTAATTTTAATTACGATGAAATAGCCAAACCCCATTAACTTTTTAACAATAATCATTTTAAAATTACCAAATTTAAGAAAATCATGAGAGAAAGTGAGCAAGTTCGGGTCAAAAGTTCAACTGAAAATGACCCGAAAAAAGAGACCAGAAGTGCTGGGGCGACTTGGCCACAGGTACATAGCAATTGTATCTTTTCAATTTTTTTAAATAAATAGGCTAAAATATTATGGATATTCATAGATTTTGAAATTTTGAAAAATTTTGAAATATTTTGCAGGTTTTTGCAGCCATTTGTGTCTGTTTTACATGCATTTCAAGTGGGAATCTAATGGGATTTACATCATCTTATTTTTATTTCTATCCTGAGGAAATTTCAAATCTTTCGTCTACGAATGTCCTGGAAAATTCGACTACTTATTCTTCTTATTATAATGATAAATTTATCCTGAAATTTATTACTTTTGAAAAGGAAAATTCAACTGAAGAATCAGCAGAATCAAATGAAAGTTTCCAGCTTGAGGATTATTTCATTTTTTCTAATAATAATGCATCAACTTTTGAGTTGAGAAATTTGAGTCAAAGGGAAGCCATTTGGTTGAGTAAGTTCATTTTTTTTAGAAAAAAATTTCAAAAAAATTTTTTGAAAAGATTTTTGTATTTAAATATGTAGGTACTCAATTTTTCAAAAAAAAAAACTCAATTGGCTCTTATCAAACAACGTCTCCACCTAAAGTCTGAATTCCTCCATCTAACTTTCTCCTCCACCTGACTGACTTAACTTAACCTATAGGCCTGCCATTATTCGATACAATTTTTTCCAATTCGATTCGATTCGATATCGAATTCTAAATTTTGGAAATTTTGATTCGAGTCGAGACTTTGAATGAAAATCGGGCCCAATTCGATTCGAATGTCAGGCCTAATTCCTAAACTATAACCTTTATATAATCTTATAATTTACATAATCCTGATAGGAATATTAGGTGGAGGAATTCAGACTTATTAGGTGGATATTTCTATATAATTATTTTCTAATTAATTTTAGATGGACTTCCGTCTGTAGGTGGATTTTTAGGGAGTTTATTTTCACTTTGTCCATTACAATTCATTGGACCAAAAAGAACGGTTCTCTTCTTTGCAGCCCCCATCACACTCACCTCGTGGGCCCTTATCTTTTTTACACCTTCAATCACACTACTTTACTTGGGAATCATTTTAGGTAACTTACAAAAATTCTATGTACTTCTATATAACGAATTGAATTTAAATTACTTTATAGAGAAATAACACTGTATAACTGAACTGATTTCAATTTACAATTTTTTTTATTTTAAGGTGGTGTTGGAATGGGTTGTGTGACTTCTTGCTTGCCCATTTATATAGCTGATACGGCTTCGGTGCCCTTAAAAGGACCACTTGGAACACTAATTGAAGTCAATAAATGAGATTTTTTTAAATTCTGAACACGCCGTTTTTTCAATATCTTATTTTTTTTAGATTTTTATAACACTTGGTGCCCTTATAAGTGCTCTACTTGGATCATTTTTTGACTGGAGAACACTCTCATTCTTTTGTGGAATTTTGACTCTTCCAGCTTTTCTTCTACTTTTCTTCACACCTGAATCTCCACTTTTTCTCATTACGAAACATAGGCCAAGACAAGCTGAAGAATCTCTCAAAAAACTTTTAGGTAAAATATTATTTTATAAAAGTCTTAAAATTGAGACTAAAAAAAGGGGGGTCCTGGATTTTGGATAGGAAATGCCACTAATTTATTCAAAATAAAACACAACCCATATAGTGCTCTATCGACGCAAAATTTAGCCCAAAACGCGATTTTGATAATCATTTTGGAAAATTTCACTCCAAAATGAAGCTGGAATATTTGAAAATCACCAAAAAACCTTATAATACTCCGTATTTCTTATTTCAGTCAGTTTTTTTGGTGATTTTCGAAAAATCAAGCTTCAGTTTGGAGCTGTTTGCAGCGGAATTTGACAAAATCGATAACTAAAGAAAATATATTTTTATATTTATAAGGTCGAGATGTGACCGCCTCTGAATTTCAAGCCCTTCGGAACCATGCCATTGATCTCCAGGGTCCTCTAAGTGAGTCCAAAAACCGTCGAAATTCCTCAAATGCCTTCTACTATATCTTGCCTTCAATCAAAGCAGTCCTTTGTGCATCATTTATCATGCTATTTCGAGCATTTTGTGGCCACTCCAGTGTCTCCATCTACACGGAAAATATCATTTATGAAATAATTAAAAACCACAATGAAATCCCAAATCCTGAGAACTCGATGATCAACTCGCCTCAAATTTTCTTGAGAACTTTTAATTTCATCGTTGTTTGTTGTTCTGCACTTTTAATCACAAAAATTGATCGACGCCATCTACTTCTCTTCTCCTCAATCATAATGGGGTTCTCCGCCTTAACTTTTGCTGCTCATTTTTATTTTTTCGAACAAATCCAGAGTTTCGAGTTTTTAAGGGTCTTTCTACCTTTTATAGCCCTTATTTTCTACAATTTCGGTTTTTATCTGGGACTTGGACCTGTCAGTTGGATCATTTGTGCTGAGATTTTGACACCCCCTTTAAGGGCCTGGTTTGTCCCAACTGTAGTCAGCTTTTACTGGGCTTCTTCTTTTCTTGTGGAATACACTTACCTTGACCTTTGTACACTTATCGGGATTTTTGGGTCATTTTGCATTTTCGCGGGTTTTTGCTCGATTGGCGGAATTTTGATATACTTTTGTGTGCCTGAGACAGGCGGGAAATTTGATGATGAGATCAAGAGGTTTTTTACATCTGCTAGTAGTGGACCACAAAAATCGGAGAGATGGGCTGAAGAGGATATGGACGAAGAGTAGAGTTGGCAAAATATTAATTTTCTGATAAATTTCAAAGTGTTATAACTCCACAGTGTAACGTTTAAGCCATTTTCAGAATTGAACCAAAACCTAAAAATTTTCTGGTAAAAGTAAAATGTTGTAACTCAAAACTCAAATCGAAGATTTCTCTACAAATTCCTAATTAGGTATATGAGAGTTGTAAAATTTTACTAGAAAATCTTGTTGGAGGCTGAAGTATTGAACATCATTTTCCTCAACTAAATTTATTTATTTTGAGTTGTAACATTTTGTAATTTTCAGAAATTCGACATGTAAGTAATAGGTATTCTTCCTTAACTATAATCTTAAGACATTATACTACGTATTTTATATTCTATGTATATGTACCGTACCTACTTAAATGAATACATTACATATAAGTATTCCAAAGAATCAATAAACAAATCTTAAAACCACTTATTAACGGCTTGATTTATATTTTAAAATAATTTTTGAAACCAAATCCTTATATAAAAGAATGTAATTTTTTCCTTTGTTATTTAAAATCTCGGGAACCCCTCAACCGATTATTAACATGGACATAGACCATGTCTCCATGCAGGGATTTTTTGAATTTTGGTCCGGAAGTGGTCCAAAAATGACGAAAACATGTCCAAAATGGTCCAAATTTTGACCAATAGATTATTTTGATTTTGAAGGTCTTTTAATTCTAAATAGCGGCAACCATGAGCCGAAATTCGGCCAAGCATCAGCCGAAATCAGGGGCTGATTCAGCTAAATACCGGCTAAATACATGGCCGAAATTCGGCTAAATACTGGCTAAATACATGGCTGAAATTCTGCTAAATCATTTCGGCTGCTGTCAGCCGAATTCGAATTGCGGCAAACAAAATCAAATCAAATAGATACAAAAAGAAATGAAAATTAGCCTTTTTAAACATAAGATTGAGATAAGTAAACTTTCAAACTTTTAAAATAAAATGGACAAAGTGAATTTCTCTTTCAATTTAAATTAAACTAGACCGTGATTTATATCACGAGTATATTTCTAGTATACCATATATTCATCGAAATTTTGTGTTTTGTAGATAAAGGTACCCTATCTATTGAATTAATAAGTAAATGTTTTGCAAAAATGTCGATCATGTCGAGAGGAATTTCTTCGAGTCCAATTTACTGAATGATGATAGAATAAAATGAAAATTTTTCAAAAGTTGTTGATCTCCAAATTACTCTCAATCTCAATTAGGTATACTCAAAGGGCATTCTAATTCTAGTGATGATAAAATTTTTGAATCGATTTCATATTTTGTAGATTTTTATAATCTTAAAATTCTTCATTTACCTATCTGTATTTGCATTGAAAAGTGTGTAGGAGAAGGAGATGACAAATTAATAAAAATCCCTGGTATCAAGTTCAGAATAGCATTTTGTAAGAAAAAATACAATCAAAATCATCAAACAGTGACACTTTACAGATTCAAAGAGAATTTGAAAATTTATTGGTTAGTCCACTTTAAAGCTCAGTTTGTAATATTAATGAACCTATTCGTCGGAGGAGTAATGCTTGAAAGCGGGCCAGCGCCAGTTTGAAGCGTCAGCTGTATTGTTTTTTCGAAATTACAAAATTTTGTACAATAAATATAGGTAGTCAATATAGGTAGTTTATTTCAGATAATAAAAATTCTTTAGGTAAATTAAAGTTTTAAACTATAAAAAAGTAGGTAATTAAATGAATACATTTTAAAAGTAAATTATAATTAGGTATTTTTCCTCGTCCAATACCATTGAGATCGTGGAAGACAAAGATCTTTTTCTAAATTTGTATATTTTTTCTGTAAGGCTCCACCGTAGTTGAGGGTTGGGTGTTTTCCAAATCTGTCCAAAAAATGAAATTGAGTACATAAAAGACACAGTCGATGCTCGAATGAGTTTCCTAAAAATCCAGTCCCTTTCCACTCAAAATATTGATTATAGAGGGTCGAATTTTGAGAAATTTTGATTAAAAATTCAGCAAGGATTTGAGGACTTGAGAAATCTTCAATATGAATGTACGAGCCTTGAGGGGCAAGGTCACGGAAGTCGTCAGGGTGAGCTCCTAAGACTACTGGAATCACATCATTTCTATTAAAAAATCCAAAAATATTTTTAAAATAATATGATGTTAATAACGAACGAGGGACCCTTAACTATACTCTGAACCTATGACATTTTAGAAATTGAAAATAATACACTACTAAATCATTGATGATCTCTTTGAAATTTTTACAAAATTCAGTCAAAAATTAAGGTTCAGATTCAGATCGAACAGAGGGTTTCATAAATAATTAAAACTCTTGAACTTACAAAAGACTTCTTGCGAATTTTTCTGTAATATACTAGATGTAGGTATAAGAAAAAATTAATAGCAATTAAATAGGTACTTATATGTATTATAGGATAGGTACTTAAAACTTAATTTGACTTACATCTCTACAATTGCTGTTCTCAAAAGCCAAATAAAAAAAATAATCCCTTCTCAGCATCTCATCACATTTACTCCTTTCGTTCTTGTATCTGTTAATGTAAAATCCTTTTCAATTCAATCAAAAAAAATCATTAGTTGAAACTAACGATAAGTTAATCTAATTTTTAAATTTTTTAAAAATTTTTAGTAGGTAGTTATTAGGGTATTATCGAATCCTTGCTATTAATTAGGTACCTCTATCACACATTAACTTCCCACATTCACCAAAAATGTCAATTTTGATAAATTTCCCAAGTTCTTTAACAAATCCCAGTCGATTATTCCATGAATCACAATTTGAGACAAAAATTGCAGCCATTTTACTTTTACCCAACCAATGATCCTTCTCTAGAAAACAAATTACAAAAAAATATAATTATATAGGTAGTTATGGTTGAGACAATAGATTTTTATTGATATTTTTTCAGAAAGTGATACTGGTAGTTTAAACTTTCTTTGGAATTGTTCAAAGATATTATTTACTGTTCATTTTGATTCAGTAAAAAAAACCCAAAATTTTGATCTTTTTTTGATGAAGTGTATGGAATTGATTTCATTAATAATACATAGGGGGAATTCATTTATCAATCGAAAGATTTCAAAAGTCCTCATTTACTTTACATACAAAAAAGATAAATATTAAATCAAAGAATAAGCTTAGTTAAAGAATAAATTATAAAATTTAATTGTAGAAATAATTAGTACTATTCAATACCTATCCAATAAACATGCGCTTTTTTTATTTGATCCATCAGGGCCTTCTCAAGAGGTGTTTGAAAACGATGCTGAAATAGTGTTTTAACATGGCGATTTTCTCAGAATGCCCCAAGTGACCTCTCAAAATGTAGGAAATTCAATGGAGGTCAACTCTCTTATGGGGTACTTTGTCATACAAGGTACCCTTCACTGGCCTAGAAGCGCTTAAACGCGGGCAACGCATGGCGAGCTATGACGTTTTTTTCCTAATCTAATAATACAGGATATATATGTGCGAGGTCGAGAGTTCTTGGTTCTGACCTTGGTTAAAAAATTCGATTTTTTAAAAGTTTTTGGTTGTTGCACACATTTACCTTAGGTAAATGTGTGCTAAAAAAATTTTTTTTTTCAAAAATTTGAATTTCGCGCGGAAAATGCCCTTGCGTAGCTGGGCTTAATGCTAGTTAAAATTAAAGTTGCATAATAATGTTTACTAAGTAACTACCTTGTTTCTTGGTCCTAATGTGAGGTTGATAAGTCCATTGAAAATAAGGAAACCAAAGGTCAGCACCTCTCCAATAATTGACAAAAACGTCTCTCTCTCTTCTTTTTAATTGTGATTGAACGACATACTCGTGTAGTCTTTTTTCTGTGGATGCTGTGGGTGCTTCAAATGTAAAAAATAAATTCCAAAGGTCATTTGGTACACTGTCAAGTGTCTCATCATCAGGGATAATGTCTTCATAAAGTTGAGCATCGAAGCCATATTCCGACCTTAAAATGTATGAGAAATCATCTGGTCCAACCTCTTTCTCTTCTTTATCGTAAATCTTCTTGATGAAAGTGCATTTGAATGTACAATTTTGTAGGTCATTTGTCTCATTCTTGAGATTTTTTGCGAACCAAATGTCATAATTTTTAACATAAATCTTCTTGGGCTACAAAAGTAAACCAAAAATTAAACAAATCCAACTTAATTTATTTCATTTAGTATGAGTAATTAATTGTATTTTTTTTTCAAAATTACCAAAAGTAAGTCATCATTGTCATATTGATTTTGATTGAAATTTGACCTATTTTCTATAATAAAGATTAGTTTTTTTAATGATTAGTAAGGTAGGATTTTCAAGAGTTAATTATGAATTTAATATTGTTTGTATTTTGTACATATACCTGAGTTGAGTCCTCTTAATTTATCATAGTTGAAGATGAGTATTAGAAGGATTGGGTAAGAACAAGAAGCTACCATCAGAATAATTATAAACTTGGGGAGATAATTGTGAACTCGAGACGATAACTTTAACATTATAATTATAATTATTATTAATATTATTATTTATGTTAAAAATGGTAATTAGATGGGCAAAATTTGATTGCTGAAAACTGCGAACTGATCCTGAGTCCTGAGAACACGAGGAGTTGGAATTGGAAGTTGAAGTTTGAAGTTTGACTGTCAAACTTCAAACTTCAACTTCCAATCAAAAACTTTGTCAAACTTTGACAAAGTTTTTGATTTCGCAATTTCAAATTGAAATTTTCAATTCCCTCTCCCTCTCTCTGCTCTGGCCTCTTCGAATTCTTACAAAAATTGAGGGGTCAAATGAGATTTTTAGCTAATATAATATAAATGTAAGTAATAGAATGTAACTAGGCTTTAATCAACTCACTAGAAGTTGATTATTAATTGGGCGAGCAAAGCATGTGTATAAATAAAATTTCCCGTGGTATTAGGGACCACCGTGAGGTTCCAGGAAGCCGCACGGACCCGGGGGCCATATATCTTTGCATTTCAAGCCATGGGGAACATTTTTTTGAAATAAAAAATTTTGCGGTTCCGGCGGACCCTTAAAGGGTCAGTAGAACCGCGAGGGGCGGACCACTTGACCTTTCTACCGAGCATGCACAACTAGACCCTGTAAGGATCCATTATGCCAAATTTGGTTAAAATCGGTCCAGTAGTTTTCGAGATATCTCGTGCACAAACATACATCATATACATTCAGACAGAGGGACAAAGTGCAAGCAAAGTTGAATAGTAAGTGCTCGCTTCGCTCGCGCAAAAATGGACTTGTATGTGTTTTGAAGGTATTTTGTTGATTCTGAATTCTGAATGTTTTTTTTTAAATTTTAATACATGTACATGTCATGTCATATTATGTACCAATTTGTTGACCAAAAGAGACGAATAAATGCCCAAAATGGACCAAATAAAACCAAATTTTACTCGGATTACCGGATTAATTTTACTCGGATTTAATGTCCTGAAAACTTTGGAGTTCGAGAAACTAGAAACCTAGAGCAAAGAAGGATAGTTTTGACAGAAATTTAGCCAAGTTTGGGAAACTCGGAATAGAATTCGAGAAAAATAGAATCTTCATTTGGATTGGGGGCCGGGTTATTATTAATAATATACTAAATCTATTCAGTAAGTAATTTTCGAGATTGGCCCGGTCCATTATTGTCCATATAATATGATTAGACCAATATACATAGTTTATTTTAAATAAATATTTTTTTGATTATGAATCTTTTTTATATTTCATGTGTCAAAATATTTCAGCATTTGGGTGAAAACCAAATTTGACGATCGAAAATGTGGTCAAAGTTAAAAAGTACTAAACAAAATTAGACCTTGATATTGATTAGGTACCCGAGAATATTTCTAAAGTTTCATTAATTCATTATATATATTTAAGGGACTCATTTAATTTGAAATCAGAGTGATTTAAAAATTTTAAAGAGTATAATTTTGATCTGATTACAATTAGCTCTTAAACTAGACGGGGATTTATATCACTCATCGATCGACGGGTATATTTCTAGTAATTTTATTTTTCTGTTCTCTATACTTAGAGTCTACGAATATAAATCGCTTCGAATTTTCCTTAATTCGCAGTTTCTAAAATTCATAATAGGCACACGTTTTATACTAATAATTACTACCTTATTCTTATCCTTAAATTACTGTTATAAAAAACAATAATGGAAGAATTGTAAATCTCAATATTTTAATTATGTGTAATAAACTTCAATTAACTACGAAGTGAGTAGTGAGTAGCATACTTTTATTATTAATTTATTATAAAGGGCCCCCCTAAAGCAGAGAAATGCACCAAACCAAAAAAGCACTTTTCTAAACGCCTTGTTAATTTCAAGATTCATAGAATGATCATAGAATGCAGAGGTAGGGTACTATATTTTAGTCTTTTAGGTTTAGCCAAAACCGCCACAAAATTCAAAATTTGTATACTATAGCACTATAGGATATACAGTATAAAATTTAAATTCTGTAGCGGTTTTGGCTAAACCTAAAACACTAATATAGTACAGGGTGATTCTATATATCTTCTATTCTATGGCGAAAAAGTTCTTATAGTAGGTATATATAATTTTCGCCATAGATATATGAATCACCCTGTATATACATTATAATATATTATGTAAGGGTTTAAAATAAAAAGCGCATCCATTTTTTGTGAAAACAAAAAAGCACATTTCACACTTTTTGTAAAATATTTGACCTTTTCGTAAAATTCATTCCTATTCATATCATACATTTTGAAAATTATTGAAAAAATATTAACGAATGAATGTAAGGTATCTATATACTAGATTTTAAAAATAACTCTTCAAGCTAATTCTAACATGTACTACTGACTGATACATATGTATCAGCTTTTGGCTTTTGCTTATTCTATCTGCAATTTGTCATAACTAATATGAAAAATTAGTTAATTTTAGTGAGAATTTAAGGACAAAAAAGCACTACATTTTGAAAATAAAAATAAAAAAACATAAAAAAGCACTTTTTTCAATTTTCTAAAAGCACATTATTGGGAGCCTTAAAATATTTATAATACATACATACATACATTATACTATATAAATGAATCGAATAGCATAAAATGTATGTACGGATGTAAAATAATACAACTTTACTCACGTTTCAATCATAAAACAGTACAGTGCTGGAAATCTCATTCTTTAATAATTGAGATTTTTAGATTTGAGTTTATTTTTAGAGATCTAAATGAAAAGAAAACGATAAAATTAAGAGAATGGATTCGAGATAAAGGCATTTTAGTAGCCTAATACTAATATGCCTTTATTCCCTAATATATGATAATTTAATAATAAAATTTTTTTATTTTTATTAAAAAAGGTTTTATTAAAAGTTTAGAATCTTGAATTTTTGAATGTATGTAATCTCAATCTCAAGTCCAAGTCCAAATTACTTAATTTTGCTAAATTTTGCAAACTTTTGCTGATCTTACTTAGGTATATCGAGTATATTACAGATCAAGAGATCTTTGTTTGCTAACTTTTAAGATTTATTAATAAATTATAAATTGTGTTTCATATTTTTTCTAAAATTTCTCAATTTTTAATCTTTATTAGACTTTAGACAACTTGTGTTTTTTTTTTAAAAAAAAAAGGGAAATTAAAAGAGAGAGAGAGATAGGATAGAGGTTAATTTGTCAAATAGTCGTTAAAAGTAAATTAATAAAATTATCAAAAAAATAATAAATAAGTATAAGGGGATAGATGAGTTTTTAATTAGTCCACTTATATACCTAATATCTTTAATCTAATCAGTAATCAGAGTCAGATATATAGGCATAGCTTATAGGTACACTTGAAATTGTACAAAATGAGTAAATATTATAGCAAGCTATATCTATATCTATTGTATTGTGCTATAAATATTTAATCAATTTAACTCAAACTCAACTCTTGAAATTTTCAGATAGGTAATTTTAATTTAATTATTAAATACACAGATATGTACTAGTTTAAGTGTATTAATTATATTAGTTAGGTAGGTAATAGGTATACAATTTAGAATTTAGACCATAAGAATGCACATTTTATGTTTGCTTGGTTCGTTTGGTTAAAAATCATTTTTAAACTCGCTCTGCTAATTATATACCTACCTAACTTATATTACAATTACACTACAGATTGATTACAGATTCATTATACTCGTAAAGCATTAATAATACATACAACCTAATATTTAATATAATATGGTAGGGTACTATGTACGAGTATATATTTATCTTACATGGATGAAATAACAGCAGAGTAAGTAGAGACCAATTAAAAAAATAGTTATTATTATTATTTTTATTATTTTTATGCTTTTATTATTGAAATTTGTCTGAATTCATATCCAGCCAGCAGGCAGTAGAGAATAGTAAGATACTTAGGACTTTATAATTTTAGCTCGCTTTCCAAATTTAAAATCGTACGAGTATCCTTAAATTTCTAAATAGATCATTCCTTCCGCATCGTATCTTATAGGGTACATAAGTACCCTAAATAATTAAGATATTCACTAAACTACTAGTTATATACATTATTATATAACTAGTACTTATCCTTAGTACTCGTAATGTGTAAGTATGTACTCAAAATTTGATCAATTTTTAAGTCTCCTACACAAAAAAAAAACACTTAGCCATTGAGTTAATAGAGCAATTAAAATTGCGAAATTTTTATTTTAAAATGTGGAGAACGAAGGAAGGAAGGAAGGAAGGAACGTGACAAAACATAAATTAATTCACTCACTCCAATTTGCTTATTTTGACATTTATAATAGTAAAGTAAGTAAGTAAATTGACAATTAAAATTATTCGATTGTTAATTATTAATCAAGGCTCTTTCCAAATACCTATACCTACCTATACCTTATACTATATTCACACTCACACCCTTATTTGGCATATTTTTTGTCAATAGGTACATAATACACTAAGTAGGTATTTCATTTCTTGATATTTTCTAAATATTTTTCTATCATATTATGCTACTATGTATGTATGTACTATATTTCGAAAAAATCCATTAAAATTGAAATATCGGCTATCGGTGTATTATACATAATATATAGGTATCTTATGTTCAGCCTATAGTTTAGTTCTGTATAGGTAAAGGTAGGGTACTTATTCTAATTAATAAATGCTTACAATTTAACTTGAGTATAGGGTATATGTATATATACTTATAGACATTAGATAGTACACCTACTCGTAGATAATTTACAAATTTTTGCAAATTTTTGCGAATTTTTTGGCCTTCGAGCTGAAGCAGTTGGTTTATAGTGTGTTTTTTAAAGCCGAAATAATAAATGCAGTAATCCATTCTTGACTTGACTTGACTTGACTTGACTTGACTTGACCGAGTTGATTGACTTATAAAGTAAACACCACAGGCAAAACAGATATACATATTAACATTACATTATATTATGTAAGTAGATAATAAGTAGGTATAATACATACAGATACTTTGCCTATCTACCTTTAAGCTAAGAAAGGTCTACGGAGTAGTCTCAGTCTAACTATCAGTAAAACAAGTTAAATTTTGTAAAAAAATTGTAAAAAAACATCAGCATTTACCTTATATATAGATATAGTACCTATATAGTTAGCATGAAGGAGATCAAAAAAGCATTTTTTTCAATTCAATTAAATATTATCTTACAGCATGGCAAAATCCTTTACATTTACATTACATAATAATACAATATCACTTTTTTGTTTAATTCTATGTATGGTATAGAATACCATTACAGAATAGGTATTATATACCTACCTTAAGTACAGATAGATTAGTAGGTACTGCTGCTTTTGAATGGTTTCAAATTTCTGTTTAAATTTTTCAATGAAATATTTAAAAAATTTCAGCAAGTTAAGTTAAGAGATGTTATACTGACGATGAGAAACTCGAATAATAATATTTTCTTTCGAATGCAAAGTGGAGAAACCAGTTTAATTTTTTTTTCTATTTTATTTACTAACTATAATACAATTACATCGTATATGCAATGAATGTAGTAGGCTGATCTAGGCTGTATAGAGTCAAAGTTCTCTTTAAAAAATGTACATTTTTAGGTATAAATTAGTTAGTATATAAAATGAATGCTTTATAGAGAGATTCGATTTTGTTTATACTACAGTACAGGTACTACTCATGTAGGTATAGTGTAGTGGGCTGGTAATAAAAGATTTTTTATCAAAAAATTCCCAACTCCTCTTTTCCGTAATCTTTTAAACTACTCGATAAAATATTTTCAAAGGGTAAAGAAAACGGTCTTTGACTTTGACAACTCGAGTTCGTTCGTTCGTTCGTTCAGTCAGTCAAGTCGAATTACTTAAATTACGCAAAAAAGTCAAGTTTGAGATCAACTTTTTATTTATTTTTTTGCAAAGTAATTTAACTAGCTTATATACTAACTCGTATGGATTTGGCCATTTTTATTTACCTAACTTATATGTATAGTGTACGAGCTGTATACCTGAAAGACTTTTTATGGGTCAAGTCAAGTCAAATCAAATCTCGTCAAACTCAAACGGACCTCTTTTGAATATCCTCTCCTATCATCATTATATACTTAATACCTACATCATTATGTCATTAACAAATGAGGAAATCAAACAAACTCTAAATTTCAAATTTCAAGAACTTTTATTCAATTAAGATTCCTCATTTTTAAAAATTAAAAATTCCAGCAGCAGATACAGATATATCGGTTTGTTTGCTTGAAATTGGGCTTATCTCAGAAGGTCACACCTATACCATAAGGGATCTTTAGAAAGAGTCATAATAATTATAGATAGAGATGGAGATATTGGAGAGATAAAAATAATTTGGGTGTGAATGTGTCAAGGTCAAAGGTTATAATTATAACCTACCATACCATATTATAAAGTTGGAGAGTCCGCGGAAAATAATTTTTTGAGAGTAGAAATTTGAGATTAGAAGCGAACGGAACGTAACGGAATGACTCCTAATTCCTAATATCTATATACGAGTAGCCCTCAAATCTGTATGTTAATATAAGTACCCTACCCTACTCATATCATATACCTACCTATACTTATCTTTACTTGAATTGAGAAGACACTCCAAATTTAATAATTCGTATACCATACCATAGTTAATTTAAATGGTCTATAAATAAATATACCTAAAACAAAATCCATTGAGTTGAATTAACAAAATAAAAAATACAAAAATACATATAGGAGTCAGGAGTCGATCGAGTTCAAGTTGAGTTCAAAAGCTCGAAAAATAAGCATTTTATTTGATTTTGATATGTAGTTAGGTAATACATACATACCTACATTACATATACATAAAGTAGATACTTTAACGATTAGTTTATACAATGGGGGGACCTGACCTATCTAGGTATATGGTCTATCTATCTTATATTATTTTATGTATGAGAATAAACTTGAGTATGTAAAAGATCATGTAGATATGAATATATGTAGCAGGGAGATTATATATATACATATTACTTTAAATGCTAAATGCAAGCAAAGTGTAATTTGCAAAAAAAAAAAAAAAAAAAAAAAATCTCACACACACACATTTACTCATGTTATCCCAGTAGTAGAGTATTCGTACTAGACAACTGATTAGAGTACTAAGGAGTAAGTAGTATGTATTTTATAATGGATTCATAATAAAAGTAGGTATTTTAATAAGCTTATTTATTACTTATTTATTATATACTTTTCATATGAGTATGAGATAATGAATAATGATATTTAAAAGTAATAAATATATTTATTCTCTAATCCCAAGTCTCAATTCTCATGAATTCAAAATTCAATTCTAAAAAAAAATGTTTTTTTGAGAACTTAAAAAAAAACACTTATGTACATATTAGGTAAGGACCTTACCGTAAGGTATACTATACACATACAAATAAATGGTCGTACAAAATAGTATAGATAGGGTAGGTAGGGTACTTTTTTTGGCTTGACTTTTTCACTTCAATTTTTATTTACAATTTACGAGTACCCTACTCTTATTTATGAAATATGACCAACTATGAATAAGACTTTAACTTTAAATAGGTAATATTAGCATAGCTGCAGGTAAGTATGTATCGATTGAATGTCCAAGTTTGAAATTTTTTCAAAGACTTTTTTTAATGTAAAACATTCTTCTTTTTTCTGCCCACCACATACATACGAGTATACAACATAACATAATAGTTTTTAATAATAATTTTTATACAACGTTATAATAATTACCTACCTATAATATTATGTACCTACTACATATAGTCATAGAACTTACATAGCATAGTCGACAGGTTTCGAATTTCGAGTTCAATTTTTGATAAAAAAATCAAGAAGAAATGCGATATTTTCGGTTTTCAAATATAGTTCAAATATTAAATACCTACCATATTTATAAGGATCTTTTATGAGTTTTCACATACCTAATTTAATAATATTAATACATATATATGGTATAGGCAGAAAGTCGAAGTCGAAGATATCCTTTCAAAAAAATCCATTTACCTACCTATAATTTAATTTTAAGTATATCTCATACATACATTATACTCTAGTATGGTATTATGTGTACTAGGTTCATAAAGTACCTAAAATAATAATATAATAAGTAGTAGG
>JAQIXA010001641.1:0-23055 GCA_034699045.1 Nanhermannia cf. coronata Gr-Ori-00579
CCTAAACTAACCAAACTTAACCACGATTTGGGGGTCAAAAAGAGCCAAAAAGGGGGACAGTTTAATCTTAAGTCATACACTAGTAGTGTGTCATTCATTTCACTTTTAAAAATTTGAAAAATTTTGGATACCCTTTTGTAGACCTTTGCAGAATCAGTAGAATAAAATTTTGAGATTTTGAGTTAGAATAAATTACTTAAAAAATCTCTAAAGTTTTTCGACTACATATAAATTGATAGATCTCGTTCAGCTCTACTTACTATTTTACGGATATTTGGTTTGATTCTAACCCAAATCTGATTGTGATAGATCTCTTTGAGCTCTATTTCCTCCAACAAATGCGGTTTTTTTTATTTCATTTTCCATTTTTGTTTTTTGTACCAAAGCCAAAAAATCAATTCTTATAGGTATAAAGGCCTAATTACCTTTTTACTTTATTGTTTGGATAATTTCATTATCCATATGGATAAATAGTAGACTTTTTCTATTTCAAATATTCTACCTATCCTAATTCTAAGTAATAATAATGTATTTCCATTCTTTTATCTTTTTTCAATGAAATATAATCCTTGAAAAGAAATTCATTTGGTTCGAAATTCGACTAGGTTTATACCTATGATAATGTTAGGTAGATGGTTTTTTTGTCTAGCTAGATCTGTACAAAGACTAATTAAAAAGATGTTAAGTAAGCGAAAAGATCAAAGAAATCAAACAAAAGAATTACCAACTTTAGACTCGAGAATCGCAGAAAAATTCAAAATCTAAAAACTGAAAGTTTTTTTTTACTAACTCAGGTTTCAATACAGGGTTTTTTAAAAAGCTACGATTTAATCTCATCCCTATTTTGGTTGAATTTATCCATATTATCAGGACTTTTTTTTTAGAATTTCAAGAATTTTTGTAATTTTTAAATTGAAAAGTCTCCTTTTAAAAGTATTTAGATGTGTAAGTTTGATCTTATCACTATTTTGGTTGAATTTACCCCTATATATTTGAACAAACTTTACCCCTGTATGAAATAAATCCAAAATTTTTTAAAATTTTTAACCTAACTTAACATAAACTAAACTAAACTTATAAAATGGGGAAATTTCATAAAGTTAGACCAAAAATATAGGGGTAAATTCAACCAAAATAGGGATGAGAATAAACACAAGCTCTTTATAAAAGAGATCTTTCAATTCAAAAAATTATAAAAATTGCAAAAAAAAATCAATGGTAGATAAGTTAGGGAAAAGACACACTTGAATTTTAACCCAATTTTTGAAATATTTTTTAGCAAAACTGACATTAACCTATTTAAATAGTAAATTTGGCTCAAAATTTTCAAATCAGATTAATGGGAATTTTTCGTATCAAGATACATATTATTAAGCTTTATAATGAAAAATTCGAATTCGAATGATACTTTTGAAAGACCGTGTATTATCTAATTCATTATACAATTTAAAATTTTAGAAATTTAGGTCTGGAGACCTGTCATATACTTACTGATATAATTAGGTAGGGTAGGGTACTATAAAATCTATAAAATGTATTACTAGTACCTATGTATACCTATATTGTATTAGTGTGTACTTACTATTAGGTAGGGTACTATAATTTAGGCATGCGAGATTTCCCATAAGAGCAAGACATGTCTCGTCTCTCTCAAGTTCTCTTGAAAACTTAAATAATTTAATTAACTCCATTATATTCGGTTGAAAGTATCCGAAACTCATTGAAGCTTATGGCCAACTTGAAAGAAATCTTTAATTATATAATTATTCAAACCAAAAGACTCTTTCCTCTTCTTGTGTTCTTGTTATTCACGCACTATATAGTACTTGTAACCTATTAGAATATTTAGTAATTGAAAGTTTCAATGTTTTACAAATAAACAAAATTCAAAAACAGAGGTTTGAAACTTTTTTCAAAGTTTGAACAATTTGTGTTTCATTTCAAAAACAATGATTTTTGCATATTGATAATCTAAAGAGAATCAGGCAATTCTCAAATGATTCAATCAAAAAGTATTAAAATCCCTATATTTTGAAAAAAATTCACTTTTATCAAATTTTGAATGTTGAAAGTTTAACAATAAGTGCTTGCTTCTCTCTCACAAAAAATAATTTTACTCATAAGAGCTGAATACTTCCAAAATTTATGTCTGATCCACTGAAATCAATTACAATTTAATAAGGTTTAGTAGATACTCGTGCAAGTCCCATTTTTTATCTTTAATTTTACAAAGAAACGGCCATTTAGATTTGAACCTTTTGAAATTTTGATGAAATTTTATTTTAGATCTGTTTATCATAATTTTTCAAATTCAAGTAATTTCTTGTCTATTTTCAAAATTTTAGTTTTTTTTTCAATTTTTTGGATAAAAGGCTCTGTAAAATATTTCCGATTGGTTCTCTAATAAAAGCGAAATATGAAAAAGACCACGAAATTCCAATCAAAGTCAAAAATCGGCCTCGTGACAGGAAATAACCCCCTAAAAAGGGGTTTCTAGCTTAGAATTTGAGACTCGATGAAAATGGAAATCTGCCATCCAAAAAAGTTAAAAAAGTTACTATTGCAAACTGGTACTAATATAGTACTAGAATAGACTACTGGTAGTACTGGTATTCTGTACTATTCTGTAGATATACTTGAATATTATATAGTGGTAGTATTAGGTATAGAATAAACTGAAATTGAAGAAATATTTTCGATTAAAGTGAAAGTTTGCTTTCGCCAAGATTCAAATATTGAAACTGTGACTTCAATTTAATTCAATATTTCCATTCTCTCGGTTCTGTAATACACCAGTACTAGTTCTAGTACTTGTACTACTACGAGTAGTAGTGTAATGTATAAGTATTAAGTATAGGTTATTTCGAATCAAATTGGATTTTTTCAAAACCCAAAGTGACTACTTTCAAGATGAAAAAAAAATCAAAAATCTCACAAGAAAGTAAGGTACTACTATACATGGTAGTCTTGAAATGGATCTTTTGTTTTCCTTTGGGTTTTGGTGATTCAATTCAATATGCTTTTCTGATAAAATGATAATTTTCTTTTAGCCCTAGATATACCATACATACCATGATGAACATCTGAAATCTGATCACATATCTCATTAAAAATAGTCAAAAATAGTCAAAATAATAAAATCTATAATAAAATAATTAGATTGATTGGGAATATGCGGTTTTGATTTACTGTCCCTATACAAATTTTGTTTCAAAATTGACACAAAAAATAAGATTTTATCCAAATTTTAGATTTGAAGCTATAAAATTGATTAATTTAACTGATATGATGAATTGATGACATACTGATGACTTAAAAGTTTAATTTCATCTCTATTTTGTTTGAATATACCCCTATATTTTTGGTATAACTGTATGAAATTAACCCAAAATTATATAAGTTTAGTTCAGATTAGGTTAGGTTAAGATTTAAGGAAGTTTTGGGTAAAGGATCTATTCGACTTTCAGGCCTTTACATGTTAAATCTGATATAAAGACCAAAAAAGCTCATTATAACCCGAAGATGCCATTTCATACTGGGATAAAGTTAGACCAAAAATATAGGGGTATATTCAACCAAAATAGGGATAAAATTAAATCAGAGTCCATAATTATTACGATTTTTTAAAAATTCCTTTCAAAATTGGACCAAATTGAAGCTTATAGGACTTTTGTCAGCCTTTTTTTATTAATTTCTGCAAATTTTTTTGATTTTTTTTGAGAGAATTTGATATTTGACAAGTTTGAATTTGATAAATTGATAAGTGTCTGTTACAAAAGCATGGGTATTATTTTTGCTCAAACTAATCTTAAGTGGTGAATGAAAAGCACCAGATGGTTCCATTCTAAAAACCTGATTTCTGATTTCTACCGAATTCTCAACCGAGAAATCTTTCCTGTATATTTGAGGAGGCGGGAGCGAAACTGTCAGCTTTTTGACCGACGTCCAACTGTGCCCTACAAATTCACTGAAATTAAAGAAAAAACTTTTGACTTTCAGCAGCCCTGAAATATTCCCAATTGTTCTACTCCATATCCTACTGTATAACACCTATATATACATAGGTGTTATATATAATATCACCCAAAACTTTTAAAACAATGATTTAGAAACCTTTGCTCGCTCAATTCGAAGATTTTTTGGAAATTTTGAGCTTCCAAGATGGGTTTAATAGTCTTGGGTGGGTGCTTGTTGGCCTGTTCAAATTTCAAGTGTGAAATCATTCAAGAATAAATTTTGAATAAATGCGAGGATTCGAATTAACGGGTTCAGTCCTGCAGATTGTGAATCCATAGTACTAGTACAAGTATACCTCATATTGAAATACTTGTCCCTCAAATTCAGTCTCAAATCTCAAAAGGTATAGTAAAATACATGTATTATTTAAGGCACAAAATAGACATTATAATATAGAATATAAGGACACTGGCAAGTTTAACAAGTCAAGTCAAGTAACTGTTTCAATTCCTCAGAAATCTTTTTTTAAACAATACTTATAGGTACTAAATTAGGACCAAAATACTTTGAAAAATTTGCAAAAATTTGCCAACTTTTAGGTATCTATATCAGTAAAATATTTCCACTACTATTCGTACTAGGGTAAGTATATCCTAATACAAAGGGTATATCAGACCTCTAGATTATCCTAAGGTATTTAAAAAATTGCTAAAATTTTTGACCAAAATGATATCTTCGGGTTATAATGGGCTTTCTATCCTTTATATGAGGTTTACTATTGAAAGGTCTGAAAACCGAAGAGACTTTAATTTTATTTAATGATATAAAGAATTCTGCAAGAAAGGAAATAAATAAAAATCCCAAAAATTTATGAATTTTTAAAAAAGTGTCAAATTACTTGCGAAAATTGGTAAGCATATTATACATGTAATAATTCGACAACAGCCGGTAGTCTTTAGGAGAAAAGTGATCTCCAACCGTGAAATTATATGAAATATCTAAATATATCTACATATACACATTTATATTACTAATAGTAGTACAAGGTTGTAAATACAAATTCAGTGTTTTACTTATAGAAATAGGAGTAATATCACGTTTTGAAACGAAATTTTATGCTATTTTATATTACTATGTAGTGCTAGATAGTATGTACTTATACTTGTACTTATTAAAAAAACTGAGAAAGTTTAGAAAAGTCTTTGAGAATAAAGTTAGGCTAAATATGTCAGAGTAGTCCAAGTTTTCGAGATTTTTTTTTGCACATTTGGATGTTAATTTGTATTTTTCAGTTGAAAAGTCAATCTGAGCCCGTTGGCCTAATGTAATCATCAGTATAAATGTATTAAAAATTAATTATTGGATTTCATTGAACGTGTAGTAGTACAAAGTATGGTACTAGTAACTCAATGTCTAAGGTGAAATGACTAAAATCAAAATGTTTGCAAAATAGCATTTTAAATTTTGATTGTCAAAAATTTTCTGTTTTAAATATACCTACACAGATCGAAAAATTGTAGCTCTTGAATCGATGCCTACTGTGTGTTTGGCATATTTTCTTATTTAGTTTAAAATTATAAAGGGATATTATCTTAGGGTTATAATAGGATTTCTGGTTGGTAAGGTCTAACTGGTAAAGAAAACCGTATATATCCTTTAGCATTATGAATGATTACAGTTTAATCCATAGTTCTATTCTGTAGGGAAACAAAAATCTTTATAAATTTTAAAATCCATAGGATTTTTAGGTTATATTTTGAAATGACTAAATAATTAAAAAATTTCCTTTTTTAAAAGTATCTCAAAATTGATTTGGCTATATCAATCATTTGAAACGATACACATTATTCTGCTTTCAGACCTTTACCATTTGTAACCTCATATAAAGGCCAGAAAGTCCATTATAATCCAAAGATATCCTTTAAAAATAACTTTTTTTTGTAAACACGAAACTTCTCGTCAAATTTTTACAGCCAGGATTTTATCACTTTGAAATATCTCGTTCTTTCGCAAGGATTGTTTTAAAATTTGATCCAAAAGGGCTGAAATTAGTTGAAAATGTAGATGACATGAATCATAACATAACAGACATTCAAATACTTAGATAGGGTAGGGTACTATATATATGGATGTAGATAAGACTAATATTCTGTATATACTAAAATAGCTAGGATATTTCAGCTAAAAATTTTGAATCTGATTTAAAATTTGTCTTTTTTGTACTTGACCAATTTGTCAATGGTCTTGTACATGTAATAATAGTATAACGTATTATTATTTTCCAGAAAATTTGAAGTAGAACGTGCTGGAAAAGTACACTTTTGTACAAAACTACATTAGTAGAACTAGAACACTATATAGTAGCCTACCAGTAACAGTAGTACTACACTACGAGTAGTCCCAGTAATAAAGATAAACAAATAACTTTTCCCATTAAAATCAACAGCTAAAATAAATAGGTTATGATTTAATTGAAAAATGTTTCCATCTAAAATTTCACAACCCTCATAAACTCATATTGCTATTAATAATAGGTATTAGTTTTCCATATCCTACTACTGACATTACTTTATACTAGTTACAAATTAAATGAGTTCAGAGCAAGGACCAGAGCAGTCAGTACCTATATAACTTAATTAAAAATGCAATTTATTCGAAAATAAAACAAAATGCTTGTTTCATCTAATGCCAAGTCTAAATTCTAAATTGTAATTAGAATTGCAAATTGAGAAACACCTGAGAAATACTAATTCCTAATTTTTTTACACAGTATCATATCATAAGTGCCTTATATAGAAATTACACTGTATTCTGTATGGAAATACATATATATCCTTAGGTATATATCAATAGCTGTAGACTCAAAATAGTGTAGAAATACTATTAGTAGTACCTACTAGATATATGAAGCCTCGAGTTTTTGAAAAAAATGTAAAAAAAAAGTACCTTCATAAAATTTGGCTTTGAGCTTCTATAATAGTTAGTAGGTACTTTACCATAGGGTTTAAGGGCCACTGGGGACTTTGTATGAAGGATTGCATTCTCACTGTATTATTGTTGTACACATGATAACTAGGATAACTAATAGTGGTAGGTACAATTTCAAAAATGCAAAAAATCTTCAAAAAAAGCTCGATTTACACAAATATATTTTTAAATAAATCGCCTTTTGAAAAGCCATATATTTTAAATTTCTATCGAATTTGGTTTGATTTCAAAATACAGATTCTTTGAGGAATAATATAGACCAAAAACTGAGTTTTCAGAGCTGAAATACAGTAGATATACTAATAAATCATACTCCTATACATGTACGTGTTTTGCTATCATGCAAAATTGTACATTTTTTCTGAAAATATGTAAAGGTATCTAATACAGGCCAAATTTGTGAACTACGAAATTGACATTTGAAATTCCTTTCAGACTTTTTCTTTCCAGGTACTTTTGGATTTTGGAGCATTTTAATAATTTTAGGACAGACGAGGCTTAATGGTTTTGAGGTTTTGTGTACAGTTTAAATGCGAGCTAGTCAATTTATTTTGAAAACACAGAGAGTAGATACTACTACTATAGTATAGATGTATGTATCTATATAGTCTATTTGTTAAGAGAGAAATTACTTTGTCTGGTTGATCGAGCATTCAATTATCAACAGAGATAAATGAGCTAAAATATCTACAATATCTACAATATAGGCTTTAAAACAAGGCTGAACACTACATACAAAAAACTACTAGTACTATTAGTATTAGTATGTACTAGGGTATTAGTCCAGAGATTAATGATTAGGTAATAAGATACGCATTATCGAAATTTGGATCGAAATATCACAAATTATATAATACTTGTATTACTCTCTATATAGAGTACTAGTAATAGTTGGAAAATAGTTGAAATATGAGATAATACTAGTATTAACTAGTACTTACATGGAAAAATATACAATCAAATTTATTTAATTTGACCCAAATACTAAAATACCAAAAATATAGATATAAATTGAACAAAATCTTGAGAAAATACCAAAGTGTCAGAAATTGGGTCCCCAAAAAACTTCGATTAGAATTAGTAGATCTAATAATACAAAGTACCCTACTTTTGTATTATAAGTACCAGTATGATATTATTAGGTTTGAAATACTTAAGTATGAAAAAAAATAACAAAAGAATTCAATTAGGTAAAAGTCAGGCGAATTTCCAAAGATCAAATAAAAGAGCTTATTGTGTCCTAGTCGAAGACTTGGACTGATAAGTCTGTACTATAAGTACTAGTAATAATATATATAGGGAAATGACAATAAGACATAAAAAAATGCAAAGTATTTTCTGAAATAATGGGGAGAGAAAGTTCTTGGGAGAAAGTCAAAAGAAAGTATTTCCGAATTACTGACATTTATCTCATGCAAAAAATGCCAATAAATCCTCTATGAGTTTTTAAATGTAATAGAGAATATGCTTAGAATGTTCTAGATGTTTCAGGATACCAAATTATTTACATTTTTGATGGATAAATACTTATAGAGGCAGAAAATAGAGGTCTGTTTTCAAGAAATTTTCAAAAAAAATTTCAAAATTTCAGTAATTTTTACAGATTTTTCAAATTTTTGAAGGAAAAATGCTTCTTGACAGACATAGAGGAGAGGTCTGAAATTTTCAAGAAATTTTCAAGAAATTTCAAGAAAATTACAAAATTTTAGGAATTTTTACGGGTTCTTTACACTTTTGATGGATAAATACTTATAGAGGCAGGCATTGAGGACTGTTTTCAAGAAATTTTGAAGAAATTTTCAAAAAAATTACAAAATTTCAGAAATTTTTAAGGGTTTTTTTTACACTTTTGATGGAAAATCGGCTAAAATTTCAATGGTATACCTAAAATTGAAATTGTTGGTAAAAATTTGGGAACTTTTGGATCTGCTGCCTACCTATATATTGCCAAGATTTAAGAAAAAAATCCTATTTTGGTCTTTAAAATTTTGACCTATCTTTGCTAAGTATCTTTAAATGGTTCTTGAATGGATGAATGTAATAAATTTTGATAGGCACTAATATGGGAGGGATCTACATAAGATAAATTGGGTCAATTTTAGCTCAAATTTTTATAAAATGGTATATTTGGTACAAATTTGAACCTTATAATCTGTAAATTCAAAATTTTATGTAAAATTGGATCTGTTAGGATCAAAATTTAGAAAATTTTCTAAAAATTTGAGATTCATTTTTCAATATTTTCAACAAATTAGCTTTTGATCAAATGTCCCATGTGTATTGAAGCATTCATTTTGGAGATTTAAATGAAATTTACAAGATCAAAGATAAAATCTTGGACCGAGTTTCATTACTACAATTTACAATGCAATATAGGATGCAATGGCTTAGAGTAATACAGATATCTGTACTACTGTCTGTACAAATTCTCATTTCATTTCATAGTTTCTCTCATTTTTTTTCAACGTCAAGGGTAATAGCATTAAATTAAATTAAATTTGGGCATTTTTGACAATGATGGTCATATTAAATAACTTATATTCCTATATTATTCTAGATACATAGGACTCTTGTAATCATAAGTATAAGATATAAAGTACACTAGTGTGTAATACAGTCTCTAATCAAATTCCCAAGAAAGAAATGAAATGTTCTCATTAGTACTACTGCTTATAGTACTACTACTAGTACTATGTTGTACCTCCAATCCAGCCAGTACTGATAGATAAGGAAATGTTGCAAAAAAAGCCGCCGAAACCGCCGTTTTTTTTCTCGCTGACTCGACAGACCAACCTAAAATTTTACCTTATTATACAAGACTTTTTCTTAAAAAGATTTAAGATCTAGTGAATCACTCTATAAGGTACATTGTATACTCCTGTATAAGCTTCAAATTTCAAAATCATACTCAAATTGTCAGATCAAAAACATCCAAAAAATCCTATAATAAATATCCTACTAAAGTTATTACTTCTAGACTATCTAAAAAAAATAAAAATCGAAAAATCCAAATTTTCGGCTTTATACTTTCAATTGGCAAAATTATATTTGAAATTATATTTTGAGATCCATTTTACAAAAAGTGCAAATGATTTTTCAATCGAGGTTAAAGTTTACACCGATTTTGGGGCAAAAATCGAGAATTTTTTATTGTCTGTATCTGTATCTGTATCTGTATCTGTATCTGTATCTGTATCTGTATCTGTATCTGTATCTGTATCTGTATCCGTATCTGTATCTTTATCTCTGTATCTGTAAGATACTGATTTGAAATAAGCTCCTAAAAAGTGTTAAATTCATTTTTTCCAAGTTTCAAATTTTAAAATTAGGTATGTAAGAATATAAAATGAAAAAATTTAAGATTTGAGTTTTTTTTGGATATTTTGGCAAAATTTGGCTTGATACTTTGCTCATTTGGCCAATTGATCAAGTGTCAATACTCGTGGTTATATTTTATAGAACTTTTTTTGCGGTTTTGGAAAGATCTAAATTTTATAGAATTTTTGAGAAAGCTTGAGTGAGCACCAACACCCAGCCTGAGTTAAACCTAAACCTAAAACCTAGATCCAATTGAGAAAAGCCCTTTACGGTTCTTTGGCCCTTTTTTTATACCTACTAACAGTAGTAGGGTACTATTAATACTAATACCCTACACACTTCTTCAGATATTTTTTATTCTTATCCGAGAAAAGAGAAACTCGAATTTCTCAATTCGATTTCTAAATATCTCAAACACTTTTTCTTACACCCAGAACCAGAATCTCAAGAATTTTTTAAACTCTATATATTATAGGTACTACAACATAGTATACCTAATATAAGTATCGAAATATATGAAGTAGTATTTTGTAGTAAAAAAGTCCCATTAACTAAGCCACTATTGCTTGTGGACATGCAAGTTTTATTTTATATTTTAAAAGTATTTTGAAATTGTAAAAAATGTGAAAAATATTCAGACCTTCAGGACATTTTAGGAAAAATCCAAAGTATCAGAGAGAAAGTATCAGGCCAAATATTGCTACTATTTTATCAAAGTACTCGTAACTACTTATCTAATATATGCTGCTAATTTACTACATTATTAGATCAAAATTTAAAAATTCAAAAATCCTGTTAGAATTTTCAATCAGTATACTCAATACCTCTTTAGATGAATCTTGAACAAGATTTTTGAAATTTCAGGAATCATTTTAGGAAATTTTTGGTCATCTTTCAAATTACTTTCCCTGTTGAATAAGGCTCGGATTTAAAATGTCCTCCTTTTCGACTCTTTTTGACCCCCAAAATCTTGCAATTTAGCTTAATTTCACAAAAATATGGATATCTCTAAAAATAGGAAATTATGCATTTTTTTAAGTATATTTATGCAAGGGTTTGATTAATTGGGGGTGAGTTTGATCCTTTTTTGGGGAAGAAAAAGAGTCGATTTGGGGGTCAAAAAGACAGGACACTTTAATCTTAAGTCATTGGATAAAATTAATCTTAAATCATTTAAGATGCATTTTAAGAATATGATAATGTCAAATCTTAAAAATGAAATGTAAAATAGCTCAAATATTTTATAAGATTTATCCACCTCATTCCTTGGACAAAATGACCGTCAAAAACTGGCCTGGACTGTTGAAAAGCAATAAAAAAAAACTCGAGAAATAATTTAAAATTTCAAAAGAATGACAATAACATAAATCCCTTTGTGTTATCCCTTTGTAATGGTACTACATACACATACTTGTAAGTAGTTCTGAATTTGTATCTTTTTGAAGATTATTTGTATTTCGATTTATAAATCAATATCTGTTTTTACAGTAATGCACTTCACTTACTAAACATTAATACTATCTACCATAACCCATACCAATGCCAATGCACATTTACTTGTAAATACTAGTAGTATTCTACCTAAATAAAACCTACTTGAAATTTAATAAAATTTGACTATCCCACAAATACCATACAAGTTACAAAATCTAAATTCAATTGTAATTTTGACCAAATTACAATCCTTTTCTAATAAGGTTTCCAAATCCAAAGTTCTTTACAAACTTGAAAGATTTTTTGCAAAAAACTTTTACCTACTAATTTGGTAGAATCTGGTAGAATTTTAGAATCTACTGATTGTATGTACCTACTAGTACAAATGTAAAAAACCTGTAAAAATTGTAAGTATTTTTAGAACTTTAGAAAGTTCAAATTTTGAACTTTGAAATAAATCGCAAAATCGCAAATCTCAAAACTATTTTTCTATAAATTTTCAAGTTTGGTTACGAGTAATACTTGTAAGAGATTACAATTACTTGTAATTACATTACAATTACAATTACATGGATATCAGGTACCTTACCGACTAGTCAAATACTAACTGGTCCAAAATCAAGGTCAACTGTCCCAAATTATAAATGCTACGAGTACTAGAATTAGCCCAAAATAAAAACTTTGGATTCTACTCGTATTTCACACTTTCCTTAATATTTTGCAGCCTTTTGGCATAGAAAAAAGTAGTCTAGAAAACGCAAGTATTAGTATTCTAATCATTATTAAAGATTTTTTGCATGTTCTAGGTAATTATAGAAGCTGCAAAATATTAAGAAAAGTGTGAAATAGAATCCAAAATTTATATTTTGTGCTAATTCTAGTACCCTACTCATAGCATCCATAATTTGGGGAAGTTCATTTATATCTAATTTGAACCAGATGGTATTGGATCAGTCATTATTAGGCCAATCTGTTTTTGAACCAGTCGGTATACAACCATATAAGTCTATATGTTTACATATAGGTTTTATAATAATTATAAAAAATTAAAATAAAAAGTAAACCTGTTGATAATCCGGATATCTTTTATCTCTTCGACTACTAGAACTACTGCTACCAAATCCATACTCTCGTTCTCGATGATGAACATTTCCTCTCATTATTCAACTTGCCCTTCTTATTTGCCCATAAAATCCCAATTAAACCAAACATAATCTAATTTTTTGAATAAAAAACCTCATTTTTTTCTCAAATTATTATCCACCTCAATTTATGAATATTTCACCCAAAACACGCACATATCACACACTAAAAGTGTCCGATTTCCAAGTAAATCTTGTCAATAAAACAAAAACTTTCTGGACATTTTTTACGACTTTTTTATATGTAAATACTCGGTATGAAACTTTTATTTTCTACTACTTTTCTCTTGTTGAAATGTAGGTATAAAACTATAAATAAGATTTGACAATTTTTGGTAATTTATTACTTTTTGATACACTTTGGAACAAAAGGCTTGTGATATATTTATCTTGTGATGATTTGTATAGAAAGTCCAGTGGTTTGATAATACTATATTTTATCGAAAAAATTGTAATTTGTAATTTTAGTACATATATGGCAGTGTTGGTTTGTGTAAAGCACCTTTTTCTACTCGTATGTTTTTCTAGCACCTTTTTTTATACTTTTTGAAGCGGTTTTTTCTATACCTTTTGAAGGTTTTTTTATACCTTTTTGAATGGGATTTTGAAACGATGATTTCTCAAAAGTCCCCGGACCAAAGTGAGCTTTTTAAGGCTCAAGACCCGGGCTTTTGAACGGAAAAATTTCACCCGATTTCCTTCGAACTGAGAAGACTCGAGAATCGGGATTTTAAACAGGACTCTAGTACTGTGTACTACAGTGTGTGTGCCTCGCCCCCATAAAACCAGTCAAATACTCAAATACCCGCTTATATCCTTTATAAAATACCCAAATATACAGTTAGGTAGACTATTCAGTATACTTTATAATGAAACTTGCCACTAGACCCTGTGTATTTTTGCCTTAGAAAAAAAAGGAAAAAATTTTCAATCCTTTCATCATTTACCCTGGGTTTACATGTAGTATTAGTTAGGTACAGGCTTACTTACACGCGCGCAAGCTCCTGCTGAATTTCAGAAATTCAGAAATTCTATCCAAGTACTGTAGGTAGGTAGGGTACTATTCTGTATGTACTATGTACATACATGGAGAAAGCAAAGATCGAGTTCAAGATTTTCTAAAATTTTTGAGCATTTTTGGGCCTGGGCTGGCTCTCCTTTATTTCCTGCTTGCTTGCTCGAGAATTGCAAATTACACAGACAACCGAAGGACATCAAATAACATCAAATGAACACATGTACCTGGTCAGTTCGAACCTAGAAAATTGATCTAAATCACCTTGAAATTCTAATCCTTACCTCAAAACCTGGATTTTTCGATACATACTCGCACATAAACAATTTTTGTTATTTTTATTTTTATTTTTATTTAGGTACAGGAAGGGATTACCCATCTAAAATCCTAGATTTAAGACAAAATTTTGAAATATTTTACTAAAATGCCTTTAAAAACTTTTAAAAATTTTTCATAAAAATAATTTTCTGGTACATTTAAGGCAAGTTTATTCAATTTTATTACCTATACCTAATACCTATGTACTTGAAATAGGTTTACTTATCAAATAGGTATTCTAGAACTAGTATGTACATATGTAGTTAGTTACAGAATATTCAATTCTATATCTATTTCTAAAAAAATGTTAGAATTTTAACTACAAAAGTGATAATATAAGAAAAGGGATCTCTTAAATGACTTGGACCTATAGGTAGTTTAATTTAAGGCACTTTTTTCAGTTAATTTAGCTTGAAAACCTGGTTTTTAAAAGGTAACTTTAAGCTTATTTTTTGACATTTTGCTCATTTTTGGTGAGTCAGTTGAGCATCAGAAGATATCACAAGATTCGGGCAGTTATTGGCAAAAATGGGAATTAATGGTCATGTTATTTTTCTCTAGGACCTAGGAAATGACCCTATATTATACATATGTACTACTACTCTGTATCATGACCATACAGTATATATAGCCAGTTAGAAAAGCTAAAAGGCCCAGCAATAAATACATCTATATAAGATAAATATGTAGGTCAAATGCCTTTTCTTGACTTTACTTGTGATGTAAATTTCTCTGTTTTCATTTTTAACCCGAAGAATACCTCAATAGCACCATCACTTTAGTATATTACCTATCTAACGATACCTACTATATCCTCTAGTATAAGTCAAGTAGAATAGATAATAGCTTTAGTACCTATATAACGTATGTAGTATAAGTCAAGTGTCTAGACTTTAGACTCATGTATATTGTTGTAATATTCATGAAGAGATCAAGAAAATTGCTACCTTTATTGCCTTAAGAATATTGGATATGAAGATTACCATTGGAAATCTAAAGATAATAATAATACTAGTACTACTACGAGTAGTAGTACCCTAGTTTCAAATGAGTCTTTGTTTGTGTCCAGAATCCAGAATAAGGTCAGTTATTATACATAGGTATACGTAGTATTATTCAAATTAGATCGATTATATATTCATAAGTATATTTTAATGACTGCATTCATTATTAACTAGAACTTGAATGAATAATTCTGGTAAATATAAGTAGTACAACTTGCTTAAATTTGAAATTTTTCTAAATTTTCTGATTTAAAATAGTAAAATTCTCAGTTATAGAGATATATAGATCGATATAGGGGTAGAGTAGACTCACTTTTTGTTCAAATTTTTGAAATTTTGTAGATTTATGAAATAGGTAGATTGATCCCTTAAGAAAAAAATTTAGCAAGTTTTTCAGATTTCAAAACCATTTTTCGTAATTGTTTGCAAAATTTTCGCTTCAAAATCTTTAAAGATGTAGTGAAAATTTTTCCGATATTTTGGATCAAAGTTTGTCTCAGTTTTCAAGATAGATATATACTAGTAGATCTAATGTATATACCGATAGATTTTTGATAAAATTTTTGAAAATTTGTACTCATAAAAAATTAAGGATCTATTCGGCTTTCAGGCCTTTACCATATTAAATCTCATATATTTAAAGGCCAGAAAGCCTATTCTAACCCCAAGATATCCTTTTAGATTGATTTCTAAAGAATACAATTTAAGATTTCAAAACCATTTTTCTGAATTTTTGCAAAAATTTTGCTTCAAAATCTTTAAAAGATTGTGTGTTTTTTCTGCAATAAAATAAAATATCTTTTTTTGATTAAAATTTGAATATATTGAGCTTTCGACATGGTCTACATTGTTTAAAGATTAAATGCAAGAATTTAGTATAATAAAATTGGATTTTTATTCCATGACTTTCGATTGTCAGGATGATTTTTAATGAACTTTTTTTTCTACTTGTATATCCAGCTGTCATTTAATTCGAATCCTTATAAATCATATTAAGCCCCATACTAGACTAGTATAGTATTGTATGTACTACTAAACAAAAACTAATAAGAAAAAAAGATTTTTTTTTATTTGTGAATTCTCCAATTATACTGATATTTAAAGCTTGACTTTGATTTGAAATTTGATATACTCATACTGTAGGTACTGGTACTGACTGATAGTAATATAATTTGATTTAAATAAAATTTATTTATTTGTTCCATATTATTGAATATTCTATTTTTTATTTAGGATAATACACTGCTGTTTGTTGATTTTGGAATTCTTACAAGTTTTAAAAGGGGTCTTATGCCTATTATTACAATTGAAAAGCTTGAATTTGAAAACAAAATTTAAGTTACGAATCATTCAAGAACACTGGAATGAATTTTGTAAAGGACCCAAAAACAGCTCTTTTGGACCATTGTCCTTTTAGATACTAAAACCTTAGCGATCTGAAATTTTCTAAATAATTAACATGATTCATACTAGGAGTCTTTTATTTATGAGATTTTAGATTTTGATAAAAGTAATTTTGGGTTATTCAAAGTTCTTAAAATTTCATTAAATATAAATATTTGAGACGAATTTGTTCAAATTTTGAAAGTTTTATTAGATACTTACAATTGACCTAGAGGTCTGAAATTTTCCAGATATTAAAGCTAGATACAATATCAAAACTACCAGTCATAAGTCCCCTTTTTCCAGCTCTATCACAAATAATCAAGTCTAGATCTATATAAGGGAGTTTAGAATAGAAATTGGCAAGTTTATAAACTCTGTTTACTTCATGTTCCAAGTCAAAACTTCAACTTGAATTATTGAAATGCTTGAAAACTCTACCTTATACCAAATACATAGTACTGATATAGAGGTTTGAAGATATTGAAAAGAAAAGTGTACAAAATACTGGAAAATAACCAGAGGTTTGTTATGATTGTATAATTCGAGTTATTCAAGTAAACGCTTGAGAAATTTGAGATAAAAAAAAAACCTGAGAGAAAGT
This sequence comes from Nanhermannia cf. coronata Gr-Ori-00579, assembly GCA_034699045.1. NCBI lineage: Eukaryota > Metazoa > Arthropoda > Arachnida > Sarcoptiformes > Nanhermanniidae > Nanhermannia > Nanhermannia cf. coronata Gr-Ori-00579. The sequence goes on from JAQIXA010001641.1 coordinate 17,164, forward strand.
AAAACTGAAAGCAAAGTCAATATTGAGAGTATAGTAGGAGAAAAAAAATCGAAGAAAGTAGCATCTGCAATAGTGCTTCGGGCACACCGTAGTCTATTCTGAGAGATTTTATGTGACCTGAATTGAGAAAAGAGAAATTTGTCAAAATTTAAATTGTTCAAAGGTGATTTTTAACTTAAAATATGTAAAATTTATCGATCTATCTACAATGTACCTACTACAAAGTAAAATTAGCATGTGTAATTATCTAAAAGGAAATTTTTATGTTAAAACAATATAATTCAAGTACCTATATACTTAGGAGGGGGAGTGTCCCAATTTTTTTTTTTGTTTTTTTGAACGATTTCAAGTATAAAAGGCTCCGATTTAATCTCATCTTTTAGTTTAATTTATGTTAGGTTAGATCAGGTTAGGATTTAAATATTTTTGGGTTAGTTTCATACATGAGTAAGACCAAAAATATAGGGGGAATTTCAGCCAAAATAGGAATGAAATTAAACTAAGTCGTAAAAATGCAATTTACACACAAGTATGTCATCCTTTAATGCATCTAATTGAGTATTTTGACCTCTGACCTTATAAACAAGGTCAACTTTTTGCAATTTTCAACATTAAATGCAGTCGATACTTATAAACATTATCTAAAACAAAAATATTTATCTTTGAATTCAGGGTAAAATTTTGATCTAGTGTATCTGTAGGATTTATTGAAAAATGAATTTTTAAAAAATTGCGAAAAATGAAGCAATGCAATTTTGACCCAATTTTGCAGGTCAAAGGTCGAAATTTTTACCTAGGTACATTAAGGAAAATCTTAAGTGCAGAGTCCTATATTAGATTCGCCTTTTTCATATTTTTGGAATTTATCAAAAATGTCCGATTTTCCATTTGGGACGCTCCCAACTTTAGTTTACATTGAAGGTTGTAAAACTTTTCTGAAAACCTCAAAATTGTAATCATTTTAAAAATAAGGAATATCTTCAGTTGTAAAAAAGTATTTTTACAGCTAATACCTACTACTTGTACAACTATGGTACATACATACATACATAAAAAGTACCTACCTATACCTATCTTATAAAAAGGCTTTAAAAAATTCGAATTTTTATTTTTATTTTTATCAGCAAGAACAGGGATATGAAATGTGCTTTTGAGAATATACAGGTTTTACAGTTTTTGCTTTTTCAAGGAAATTCTAAATACAAAAATACAAATTCAGTCGTGAAAATGAGGTAAAAATTACGATTTTCAAAGCTGAATTGTATAGTACAATACGAGCATTTAATACTCGTCTAAATAAATCTATCATTTAAAAAAACCAAAATATCCAAATATACGAAAATTACAAAAATCAAAACTAAATCCTCAATGTTGCAAGTATTTTCATGCGTAAAATTGGGTTTTTCAAAGCTAAATTGTACGAATATATAAAGATAATCTAGCACAAAGATAAAAACTCTATATTTATTTAATAACACTGCCTCTCTGGTATCAAACGTCTCCAGATAAATCTATTATTTTTAATAAAAACTGAAATATCACATACATTCTCCAAATTCCTTATAGAGAGATTTCTATAATTTTTGATTTATTTACCCCATCATAAGTATACTAGTAGTAGGTACATATAGTAAATAAATGTGTTGACTTAAATGTGAAATCAATGACGTGATGTGAATTTGATTGACGGTAAAAGAATGTGTATAAAAACTCTCAAGAGTTTATTCTCAAATCAGTATAAAAATATGGTATTTTTATTTACTCAAAGTATTTATAAAAAAAGTTGGATTGATTGAGATATGAATTTACATATGAATACTTAAAAATTATATTTTAGTAAAAGCTCTTAACTTGTCAGCAATTCAAAATCAAAATCCAGTAGGATTTGAAAGCAAATGTTGATTTTAGAAATCTGAAATTTTTTTATAGGGGGATTTGTAAATCCCCAACTGAAGTTTTGAGGTTTTGTGACCAAGCCTAGTGTAAGTAATGGGGAAAGTAAAGAAATCATTTTTAATTATATGCTTAATTTCATTCGAAAATTATAATCTCTAGTCTCAAGTCTAAGCCTCTTTAACAGACAAAGAAACAATTTTACCACAAAATTACAGACAAAAAAGTATAAAAAAATAGCTCTAGTTTAATCTCATCCCTTTTTTGGTTGAATTTTCCTTTATATATCTATGAAATTAACTCAAAATTTTTAAAAATCCTAACCTGACCTAAACTTAGCTAAAGATAAGGGTAAATTCAGCTAAAAAACCGACTTTAAAAATTCATTTTAATGTCTGATCAAGGAATTTAGCTCTGAAAACCAATTTTTTATAAAATTTCTATCCCCTTGAAAATTGAAACAAAAAGCAAGTTTTTCAGAGATGAATGATGATAAGTCTAGACTTTACAGATACCGAAAGGATATCTTGGGGTTATAATAGGCTTTCTGGTATTTATATGAGGTTTATAACATGGTAAAGAGTAAAGACCCTGAAATCTGAGTATAGCCCTTAGAAAAGTTGCAAAATTGACAGCCTTTTGGAAATGTTTGATGGTAAAATTTTCAAATTTTTATGTTAAAAGTTAAAATAGCATAATTTGAATAAATACTATGTTTAGATATTTTTGGGATATTTTAGAAAATTATTCGGTTTTTTTTTAAGATGGGCGGACAGCCTACGAGGGTAAGTTGTAAAATGTCTTGTTTTTTGGTCCGTCGAGTTTGGTTGGGCGGACAGACAGACTGATTGACAGTCAGAATTCGCATTTTTCAAATTCTTGAGTCAATTTTCAGCTCTGGGGAGCCCATTCTATTCAATTTATTCAACTTATTCATTTTTGAAAAAAATAACCTATTAACTGTAGTAGTGTAGCTCGCATTTCCATTTTAAATACAAATTATAACCTAACCTGAAACTTAGGACTTGAGAATAAGTAGGGTACTTGAGTATCCTATATAAGGATACATATAAATAAAGTGTTTTAAATTTTACTAAAAATCCAAATAATTTTCAACAACCAGAACTTTTGTCAAAACTTGTTTATTAGTTAAGTCTTCTATTTGCACGAGTATATATTTTACTAGTATAGTATCATAATCATAACATAACCATATTTCGAGCTTTCAACATAGTTTTGCATTTCTTAATGCCTAAATAGCCCGTCTCTTAAATCTAAATCCTCTCATGATGGTCGAGGAACCCAGGCCAAAATGATCCATCAAGCCTTTCCCTTTATTATTTTCCTATCTCATATTCTACCCCTGCACTTTCCCCATTGATCTTAACTAGTTTTCTGCTGTATTTTAACAAAACTTACTTTTAACTCTATTTTACTACTATACTACTAGTACTAGCAAGTAGTACGACTAATACTAATCTTAAGAATAAGGAAGCAAAGTGTCCATAATCTAAAAAAAATCTTAAATTACAATCTGTTCTGTGTTTTTAATCATCATGAACCGTAAAAATTTGCAACTTTGGAGAATTTTTCAAATGATAAAAATTATTTGGGCTCATTCTTTCAATATACCTACCAATATACCTGGATAATGTTCTAAATTTTGTTGATCGAAATTTTCAGATCCTTAAGTAGGGTACCCTTCTTATCTTTAGTACAAAATATCGAGAAATTGTCTAATCTATGTAATTTTTTGTTAAAAAATTATGTAAATTTTTTTGACATGTGTGTCTCATTTCTTGTCTTATCCTGTAGAGTAATAAGTGTATGTATATATAATATAATAGAAAAACAGTAGGTTCAAATAGATAGGAAATTTCAGAGTCCCAGGCGACTCTTCATAGTAAAAAGTAGGAAAAAAACCGACCGAAAGAAAACGGCGGGTTTTTTACTCCAATTAATCATGAGACTCCCGCACCCGCAAAACCAGCAGGATATCTCACAGTACATCTATGTACGAATATATATCTTATAAAATTTATTTTTTTTAAACTTATCTCTACTATTCCTATGTAATACTACAACTAGTATTATATAGATACTACTGGTACAAAATAGGGAAATGGTTCTTATCTCAATGATTCAACCTTTGCTCTGCTCTTTTCGGTTTTTTTTTCTTCAAAAGACTTTTTCGGGTTTTTTTGCGAGGGCGGATTGTCTCGATGATAATGCGAAGAAAAGTGCGACACATGAGATAGGATAAAAAATAAATAAAGATACCTTTTATCTACCCACTAGCTTTACAAACTTGCTATTTAATTTTAAAATTTCCATAAAAAGTCACTTTAAAAAAGACTAAAGAACATACCTAAGGTACCTCCAAAATACAACAAATTGAAATTTTTTAGTTTTAAGTAAAAAATCTCGATATTTCGCCAAGTACCTAGCTAAATAGGTAGGGTACTTAGAATTAGGACTTAGGAGTAAGTAGGGTACGTATAGTCAAAAAGCTGCAGAATTTGAGAAAAATGTCGATCTAAAATTTGCTTTATAGATTTACCCAACTGTAGTACCAAAAAGAATCCAGAACATTTTTTTACTTTCTTCTTTACAAACTTATGAAAATTTAGAATCTTTAGATACCTATAAAGATAGCAAAATCTCGAACAAATCATCTCGAAAGCTCTAAATTGACATTTTTTTCAAAATCTCGAGTATTTATGACCTTTACAAGTTCATAAAGATAAGATCAGAACTGGCAAAATATCAAATAAAAACAATATTGAGCACTTTCGAGTCTAGCCTAGCCTAAAGTGCCCTAAAGTACCTACTAAAATTAGCAAAATAATTAGCAAAATTTGATTTTGAAATTGAACATTTTGATATTAAAAAGCGAGCTAAATATAGGTACTTTAGCCATGGATGATCAAAAGTGCGTATTTTCTATTGCTTTTTTCCTATTTATATTTTAATACATACATACTCGTACTCGTATGTGAACTAAAGTAGCTAAACTTTACTTGAGAATTACCTATTGCCTATTACATACTTTTGTTAAAAAAAAAGTATAATCGAGTTTTTTATTTAATGGGCAGAAAAATTATTTTATGATGGTGAAATCTTTTCTCTAGCAAAAAGTATTAGCAAATATTACTAGGTATTATAACTACTATGTACTAGGATATGTATACATATTACATATAGGACTTGAGACTGAAGTTTCATAAGTTTGGGCAACATCTCTCAAAAAAAAAGAGATAAATGGTGGTGGTGGTATTACAAAAAAGAAAAAGTTATTTGTAATTCCCAAGCGAATCAAACTTTTTTTTACTCGTTCTTTCTCTGGGTTAAACCCCTATACCGGGTAAAGTACTACTAGACTAGATAGTGCTATTACCAGTAGTATTATCCTCCTTTGTATATAATAAAAAACTTGTAAAAATATACTTAAGTAATATTGTAATTCTTGGTCACCTGAACCAGTTAAATAGTGTCCAAAAAACATAAACTTAAATAACAAACATCCATGTACAATTCTAAATAGCAAATTTTGCAATTATTAATTTATTAGTTCAGAATTATCAGCTCGTCTTTTTGTCAGTTTTGAAAATCTAGTTTTCATTTTATAAAATATACCCTACTTTGAATAAAAACTAAGATTTCAACTTGAAAATTAAGATTAGACTAGGTGTTAATAACCTCACTAGAAGTTGATTATTAATTTTGCGAGCAAAGCTATGAAATGTTATTTTTATTAAATAAAAAATTTTGCGTTTCCAGTGGACCCTTAAAGGGACTGCAGCACCGCAAGGGTTTTTTTTGCCATTTTTCGAAATGGCACACCCCCACCCTATGGGGTCCTTCATGCCAAGTTTGGTTAAGATCGGTCCAGTATTTCTCGAGTTATCCTCTGGACAAACAGATATACAAACAGACGGACAAAGTGCAAGCAAAGTTGAATAGTAGGTGCTCGCTTTGCTCGCACAAATACCACTATGA